>NWSH02000517.1:4965896-4980225 GCA_002382865.2 Heliothis virescens
AGTCTTCAGTATTCGATCGCCTTTTGTTTTACAAACAAGACATAGCAGCTGTCACTTTTCTTCGCTCAATTTCTATCNGGACTGTCTTCAGAGTCTTCAGTATTCGATCGCCTTTTGTTTTACAAACAAGACATAGCAGCTGTCACTTTTCTTCGCTCAATTTCTATCCACCACAATATTAATGCATTGCATGACCAATTTTTGGGCATATGCTCATATTGTCAGTACCAATGTGGTGTCAGTTGTTTGAACTGCACATGAGGAGCATTCAAACTTCCGGGACATGATTTACGAGAACTGTTACTAGTTCATCATTCTTCTACAGAATGCCCTCGAGTGTAAGAAACAAAACTTACTTACGGTCGTGATGTTATTTCACGGACAAAACAAATAATTACTGAATTCAGATGGCAAACGGTAAAGAACGCGTGGCGATCCCACTTCTGATCTTAGATGTCAGATCAGAAGTGGTGCTTAAAGATGAAAAACATACGAATATGAACATTTGACCTTACAAGTTTTATTTCTTACAAATGATTTAACAAAAGCAACGTTAAATTATAAAATACAACGCAATTCATTAATTATAGTTTGGACCCTTGATGACAACCCCAACGTCTGTCATGTTTCACACTTCATAATCTTCTTCTTGCCAGCCTGGCCGCTGCAGGTTGGGCGCAAGGAGGGCGGACACCTAACAATATAATAATATAAAACTAATAAACCGACTGCCTACTGAGTTGAGTAGCATTTTGACACCTATTGATATTCGATGTCTAATGAAAACATCATATTGTAATATGTAATGTGACTCATATGAATCTAAAAAATGTCACATGATTTGGGTGTAAATGGACGATATTCCTCCTAAAATAACTTCACTTAGCATGTTTATACTTACTAACTATTGAATTAAGATAGTCTAGTTGAAAATGGTAGTAAATTAGACAGTTACAGATTTTGAGAATAGCTGAATGTGTCTCTGAATATCTCTCTCTATTTTCCTAAATCAAATATCTTAAATCTTATCTTTATAAACTAGCAAACAAATGTTATTTTTACTTAGGTTTACTGTTACAACAAAAATGTTTAATGCATCTTTCTCTTCTTTTTAAAACGCCGTCATTGATAACCAAAATTAAATAATTTTCACCTTTGGCCTAATTTGGCTGACCATGAATCACTCAAAACATCAAATAAATCAATAAGTCACATTTCATTCTGAAAAACATCGTTCATTTGTTCTCCAACAAAACGCAACAACTTTGTATACATTAGTACAATCACTTTAGGCCGTCAATAGCAATCAGTCAGGTAACTGATATTAGGAGAGACCCTTGTTCGGCGCGTTTGACGCCACCCTTATATCACGAATAACTGTTACGTCATTATTTGGGACGCGGCGATCATCTGTGATGGAAAATAGAGTATCATTCTGTGGTTTGAGGTGATATTAGAAGCTTATTATAGAAAACTTATACCTATTTCATAAAAGAATGATATGATGCAGTATCGCATCACAGTAGTGTCAATTTCAATAAATGCAACAAAAATCATCCAACTTAAAATTCTTCACTGCTAAATCTAAAGACTATCAAATCCTACTCCTCGTATACGAGTAGGTATATTCTTTTTTTCATTTGCCACTGATGTCCAGCATGTATAAATATTCAGCAATATTTTTTCATAATTCAGCCTCTCACCTCTTGCTTTTAAAAAAAGACCATTAAAGCAAAAAAAATATTCCGATTCCAAACATGAAAAATAAAAATCAAAGAAATCAATTTTACAGACAGATGTTCGCTAGTGCTCGCGCATTGCATGAGATTTACAAAACAATACAACAGACCAGCATTTTGTAGTTTCATGGCGGATTTATTTGATATCTCTCCAGGCGAGAGGTAGGCAATAAAAAGCGCGGGGTTGGCAGACATCGCGGCGGAGAGACCAGACGGGGAGGCACCAACCCGCTGTGTCACTGAGTGAGGGAATTTCAGGAATATGTGTACCTGTTTTTAGAAGACTGGTTTATGCATAGTTGTGTTGTCTTGATTGTCAATTGATAAATTATGTGATACGGAACAGATAGGTATGGCAAAATGAAAAGAGCCGCATTCTGCCATTAGTGAGGTATTACCATATTTAATCCATGTGCAGAAAAAGAAATTGTAACTATGGAACTCTTGACGGTTAACGAACGCTTATCCTGGTAGATGGATAATTCATGTAATTATAATAACAAAAAATGACCATAACTTGAGAGAACAAATAAGAAAACTCAGTTAACACCTTACCGCGGTTGAAGACTCATTAACTTGACAAAACAAAAATAAACAAGCTCCGGTGGAAAAGCAATAGCTGATCGTAATAGCTTCGCTTACAAATATCGATCACGAAATAGCCCGCTTTCATCTCATAAAGTTTTTCGCATCTTTTTGGCCCCGAATCCATCAATTCTCGTGATGGATGGACCATTGGACCCGACTCGGGCAATCGAAATTCAAATTCGCTAAATCTTCCCACACGGCATCGAAAACAGGTCGGGTCGTTAACAGTGTACGCACGCCGAACCGAACCGAAGACTTTCTGTTTTTTTCTGTTTGCTCTGGAGATATTCGCCCCAGGGCGGAGCGGGGTGCGAGCTGGGCAGGGGGTGTGCGGGGAGGGGGGCCGGGTCGGCGCAGACGCACGGGCAGCAGAGGCGTGATTACAGGGCTGTGCGCAGCTAATCACTCCAGCAACACGGTCCGAACGATACGAGAACTAGTACGGCTGACAGAAATTACCAGTTTCATTTTTGTTGACGACTCTCCAAAAATATATAAACGGATAACTTCAATTCAATCCAGGCTTAACTCTTTCAGACTTTAAAAAATATTATAAATCTTGGTATAAAAAAATGAATTCCGAAGTCCTTAGACACTTCGTTATTCTCTAATCTGCTATTCCATTCCCACTTCACATATTACCAACTCCATCGGCATTCCAATACACTTTCTTCCAACCATACTTCGCACCGAGCTCATTGTTGTTAATAACAAACAAGACAAAAGTCGGCCGCTAACTACACACGTTTCACATCGCGCGTTTTTACCGCGGCTCGATAACGCAGGGAAATATGATGTGCGCTGTCCCTTACGAGACACGAAGATTGCTTAAACAGTTTTAAACTGGCTATCAGACTTGTTTATGCCTTTGTAGAGTTGCCCTTTGTGATTTTGTTGTGGAAGTCACACTTTTGTACTGTGAAAGATGCAGTCGGCATATATGGTGGCGAATGTATTGGTAACAATCGGTGTGTCGTTTGGCGAGAGAGTAAATTTTCAGAAGTTTACATTAGGAAAATAATTTTCATACTTCTGGCGTTATCCCAATTTATCTGGTGTTGACGCAGCATGTCTTCTTCAATCTCCTCTATCTTGCTTATTTAGGGTCTGTATTCAAAGTGTCACAAGTGAGACCCAGTTACACGTGTGATCAATGAGCACACGTGTGCACCTCCACAATTTTTTACTATGGCTTACTTGATTGACATTGATTTTATCCAAAGAATAAAGAACCTTCGAATTCTCCAAAGTTAAAATTTGTGATTATGGAACGGACGCCCTTCACAGTCCACCTGTTAGAAAAAAAACATATTAAATCTATATTTGTTTATTATCGCAATCATCACAAAACACCACATAATTATGTATATCTCCCATATTTACATAACCCACAAATTAATATTTATTGGCTCCTCTAAGTTATGAAGCACATTAATATTAAATCAGGCTAGACGTAAATAGGCTGACATTTAATTTGATATTCTGATGAAATGATACTTGAACTTATCGGCTAACGTGGTTGTGCTAACCTATATCATATGTCAAAATCGTGCAACGATTGTCGATCTACGTTGTTCGATAAGGTAACTATGTTTATAATAATATTTATTATACTTGTAACTTTTCACGTTAAATACCTAATAGTACATTCTTTACGGTTACTTAGTAGTTTCTCAAGTGCTCTTAATATAGGTTCGTAAGTTGGATAAGTACCGAATGGTTGATATTTTTCGTTCAAAAAATTTGATGGTTTTTCCGAATGCAAATGTCTAGACAGTAAAATTAATTATCGTTGTATTATATGTGATATTTGTACAAAATAACAAGCTCTATATGGGTATTTGGCGCCTACCTCGCTACCTACCTCAGCGCTTAGTTAATCACAACACAGGTATTAAATTAACCGACAAAACGTGTTGTTAATTCAGTATATCATGAGCAACCTACCTACAAATTAATATCTAACAATGTTTTCTTAACGAAGACGCTAAACTAATATTCCGATTTTAGATTGGGCTACCGGTGCTGCCTCTGATTTACATAGAACACACAAAAACTCGATCTTCGTCCATAATAATAGTCTTCGATCATAATCTATCTTCACATAATCTCTTGTAATTTGAATACCAGTTTTTGTTGTGCAAAATTTACCGCGATTTTATGCAATTAGATACTGTTCGTCTGTCCCTCTGCGATCTCTTAATTTAATTTTGTTTAGAGTCCGACACAACTTATGTTAAACAAAATAAATCAAGAGCATTATATATAGCGTAATAAATAAAGCGAGCTGACATCAACATAACAGGTAATTTACACAGAACACTTAGTTAATGTAACTATGAAATGAGGATAAGCAAATAAAAATTTAAATTATAGTGACTATACATATTTTTTATATAAATAAAGAAAATGTCTAAAAGTGAAAGGAGCTTGTCAGTTTTGTTATTTACATTTGTATCTTCTACAATTTAAATTACGAAACATCACGTCAAGTAAAACCAATCTCAGTCTAATCCAATAAATAATAATAAAGCAATAAATGCACCTTCTAATTTAGCCGACAATCATTATGCATTTAGGTGCGTCGTAGCGTGCGCCCGCGCCGCTGCCCCGACCCGTCAGCCGCGACAGGCGTCAGCAACGCTTGTCAAATGTCAACATTTTAAAGCCACAATATTGAAGCAATTTTAATTCAATCGCGCGACATTCTGTTCACATCGAGGCGGGCCCGCGGTCGCACTCCTACTCATTACGACTTCATTTTGTTATAACAACAATGAAAGCCTGCGTTTTGCGTTTTATTCATCCGCCGAGCCTGACAGCGCCTTTGTGTGGGAATCAATCTTACGTCGCTTGTAATGATGCAAAATCGGTTCCACTGAATGACAAAGAAAGAAGCTGCCACTAATGTTGTTTATTCGTTTTTTTACCCACGGACTTACATATTGAATAAAAGTTTTACGCTGTTCTATACAATTTACTTTAAGTTATATGCGCATAATGCATTTGATTACCATTAAAAGCCCAAATTATATGCTTAGCGGATATAAGCGTTTATGTGTGTCGACGACCAGATTTACCTAAATAATTTACTTGTAATGGTTTTGCAAAGCAACAATTTATAAACATTCCCATGATCTTAGCAGTGAGAGGATAATGTCAATAATAAATAACATGATCAATGATCAGACTTATCTGTCATTAATATGTATTATCTCAACGATAAGTAATTAAAGTAATTACTGTACAAGACGCAAATAATATTGACTGCTCAAATAAATTGTTATGGAGTTATGTTTACTGTAATTTATCAGATTAGACGCTATATTATTATTATTTATACTTATTTGACAGCCTCGCGTTTTCCTGATTAACTTTGTTGATATTCTTTAAAGGAAGATGGTAAAGAAGAAGACGTGCTGCGTCGTCCCCAAATGATAAAGGATAAGGCCAGAGCAATGATGATTATGAACTTGTAAAAGGCTTGATTTTTATATAAATTTAAAATCATTAAATTCATTGAGGTAATTTATAATCTAGAACTTGATGAAATCTTTGGCAGTCGCAACCTGTAGTCAGAAGCCAGTCAGCCTGACAACCCGGGTAACTGGGTTGTGGAGGTCAGATAGGCAGTAGCTCAGGTAAGACTGGAAGCCGACCCCAATGTATTTCGAAAAAGGCTAGGCAGATGATGAAAATCTAGACTTCAAAAACTATTTAAACCAAGAAGTCGGACGCAACAAAAAATTAAAAGTACACACTAATAGAAACCCTGTGGTAATGTTGGCAATCACCAGTGATTACTTAGAAACTAATTTGTGGAGGCGTAGTGGCGCGCCGCTGAAGGCGTAATGTGCAAATAAAGACAGGGTGCGAGGCTATGCGCGCCGCTTGTCAACCAACCTGTTTTCTAGTCCGTTTGTCAATATTTGTTAGAGCATCGTATACAGGGGGATTAGCTCTGTGTCAAAATTTATGTGTTGATTTTGCTGGGCTTTTTTTCCTATTCAAATATTTGTTGAACATTTTTTTTTCCTTAATTTGTATTTTTTTGTAACTCTCTCAATCCTGCGTTTGAACTGAGTACAGGTAGCACATTCACAACTATGATTCAACATGAATAATGACGTTACTAGATACTAATATATTAACTTTTATGTTCATAATACTGATTCCCTGAATAATTCTGAATAAACTTTTCAGTATGTAGGTACTAGGCATGTGATCAAAACTCTATCTATTGCTCTACGCTATTTTCTTTACATTTTTGAGGATATTATGATTTGGACAAGGTTTACCGAAGTTACAAAACACAGAATACTCCACCCTGTGGTAAATCTATGCATGTATCAGTTAAGTTAGCTAGATTATTCTAACGATGTTCATTTGAAGCTGTGAGTGCGGGCTCCTTTATTTTATCACTTTAGTTAACTCCTACTGTTGAGCCTGTAAGTTCTTAGGTACTGAGTACAGATTAAAAGGATGGGTACCTACTCACACAGCCGGAAGAACGTGTGTGCCATTATTTTCATTTCATTTTATATTAACGACTTTAATAACTTCATTAAAAACGAATACCGATGCAAAATGCATAGTAATAATATTGTTTCGTTTGTTTAAAGTCCGCTACTAAAATAAATGCACCCTGTATGCCAGCTACACTTGTTGTCATTTAACTCTATCCTAACATCAGGAGACGAGAGATAACCGTTGAATTATAATCTACTTTAAACAAATCGTCATCTGCGCACACATATAATCAAAGTGCCATAAGCAGGCTCATATATTTAGGACGGCAGCCTTTCGCTTTTTTATCATATTTTTTGTTACTTCAAAGCTAAGCGGTATATGACGTTATTTTCACACTAAATTAGCTAAACTCAACAATGCCGAAATGTTAACATAGTGTCAGTTTGTTAACATAACATTATGTGAACACATCTGAGGACGCCGACGATATCAAAAATTGCGGCGTACGTGAGAAATTACAGATAATAACCTCGTTTTTATGTTATAAAAACTTGTGTACGCAAGAATCTAAATAGGTAGCGAAATGATACCAATAGTGACGTAGAATTTAATGGATCCTTCCATCAAACCAGTAGTTATCGAAATAAAAAGCAATCAACATCTCCCAGTTCGCTAATTATGAAACAGCAGAAACGGTAGTTAACACGTTTATAGATCCGTTAATTAATTGCAATAAAGATCAATAAAAATATACACTTTAGCACTGTGGAGAAACTAAAAATACCTTACACAATTACACGCAATTTAATAATGATAAGCACTTAAATTTATGCAAATGTTTCTTTCAACTAATTGATAGACACCATTTATTAGTTCGCGTGCAAACATTAAATAAATCGCTGGACAGTGACTAACACAAAGTTACAAACCATTTGTCTAATGGATATCGATAGTCACTTCCTCACATGCAACAATTACCGTTCTGAGAACTTTAATCACGAAACAATTATATACACTCGTTGAAGAAACAATGACGGAACGAAAAATATCACAACAAGTGAAACTCGCTAAAGTATTGTACTGACAGTATCGTGTCTGCACCAAGTAATTAAAATATCAACAAAACAGCTCCTTCTTATGACTCAGTGTACAACTACAAAAATAAAATTAAACCCAGGTACAAAAACGCTTGCCAATTGTACCTAAATAAGTATCATAATTAATTGAAAGGAAATCAAACAGGTCGAGGTTACACCGGCCCGGTGCGTCTTTCCGTCACAAAAATAGCTTATTATATCGTAGGAATGCAACAATAACAAACAGGAATGAATTAACAATAGTTACCTACGTGTCAAGTCCCACACACTCGGCATTACAAACACGCCACAAAAAAGAGGTCGCATCCTAAACGCACGCCACAAAAACTTCGACGGACAAAACGGTATCAGGCGGCGAGTTCAAAAGCACCGGCGACCACTCATTTCACACCATCAGCCAGCCGCCGGCGAGCCATCTTCTACCCTGCCATACGTGACCTAATAACAACTCGACCACAGTAAACCACGCAAACTTGAAACACCGGGCTGAACATTATAGACTCTATCTACCTGTTCATAAGGACGTTAATTCTACACCAGCAACTTACAGTTACACCAAGCTTTACTGTTTCCCCATTAATGGAGTAGACACAATGGCAGATTTTTGCAAAAATAGTTTTTACCTAACAATTAGCGGTGTTAGTGGCCATAAGGATATTCCAAATAGCACGTTAATTATTCAGTGGTTTCGTCAGGCATATTTTAGGACATGGGTAGGTAACTATTTTCTTACGCACGAAACTTGTTTGTTTGGGCAAAAGACCTTGCGTTTGTTGATAACATACTGGGTTTATGCATTGGTTACGTGCTGTTATAGGGAAATGTATGACTACATTAACCAAATAACAATCGTGTAAACATTCCTAATGTATTAAGTCATTTATTATGCACTTGCTAGTACTTCCCCTCCTAATTTTCAGGGAATTGGAACTTTCTGGGGACAAGGTGGAAATCCTTGAAATCACAATACTGTAGCTAATCAGTCAATTAATAAAGTAGATATACAAACGAACACAGGATGTGTTTGAAGGGCTTTAAAAGAATGATATTTCGTAGGAAGTTCATTACAAAATTAATCGATAATTAGGTAAAAAAATATTGTATTATGTACCGTAAAAAAGGTAAAGGTAAAGTTGAATGCAAGACTGTTGACGGAAACGTGAGCAGAGGAATAGCGCATGGCTGAGCGTGGCATTGTGGTTTCGTCACAACAAGCCATTTATCAAGACAAGCTTTACAAATTTCACCAAGTTAAATGTTTATTGTACCTCTAAATTAATTAGAAATCTAACGCTAAAAGAACGACTTCGTAATTATTGGTTTGCAATACTACTAAGATTTTCTTTTTTTATTTTACTTACTGTTATTGAAATTAAAGTGAGATTATTTATTTTGTGCCTACGTTGCTACTCCAATCGGATTTAAGTAAATATTCTTTTATTTTATGTTTTTTATTAATTGCGAGAAAGTTACCTCACAAAAAATGAAATTGTTTTTTGCATGCCAAATACTTGAGTTTTTTACTTATTATCTAGTGGATACCATAACCCTTCTTATATTTAAGTTGGTCATACGTATGAGTAAAACTGCTCGAAAGATTCAATGTAGCTATGGAGTCAAAAGTAATCGTATGTGTAAATGAGCGTGTCTGACTAGACGTATCATGCATAAACGTGGCCCAAGCCTAAAAAAGAATCTATCTACTAACGTAATATTCGTCATCAATGGTGATATAGATAAAATGAGTGCTTTATTAATCCAAATAGTTGAGGACTCTACCTCCTTCAGTTTTGTCAAAAAATATCCACATAGCATATCTAACCGATCATTAATTAAATTCATAGCCAGTAACAGCTAAATACTTAATAGATATTTGTCATTAGAGTGAATGAAAAAGAAATTCGAAATAGGAACACCATTGAACTCACACTAAGACAACACATAATCAAAACAAGGACAAATTATAAAAAGGTCCGTATCAGGTTTCGGCCAGGCATAGGGTTGGGGGCGTGCCCTCGATACAATCGCCGGAACCACACGACGGGACGCCGCGCCATGACGCCGACATTCGCCGACACCCATTCACCGACACAGCGACACCGGTGACAATAGGCCGACACCTTGATCACCATGACGACATTGTTCTTTCTCTATTGGCCGATTGATAGCGTTGTCACACATCTGTTGATATTATATCGATACGTGGGATGGTGATAATCTTTAAGCTTTATAATGTTATCTGATTTTTTATTGAAAGATTGAAGATATTTAATTAAATTAGAATAATTTTATTTTAATGTTTATGCATAAAAAAATATTTTGGACACTTAAATGTTTTAGGCACGTCTTGCAAATAAAGTTGAAGCTACCTCTTGACCCGCTTTACGATCATTGTTAATGCAACAAAATGACAAATGCCTGAGCATAATTGTTTTTGGTAATTATTGTTATTCATGGAAAAAAATCTCTTCAGATAAGGTTTCTTTAGGTCCTTTTTTATATTTTCTATAGCAATATAAGAGGTCTACTCTAGCTCTACCAACTGTCGGGAAAACATATTGAGAAAATCTAAACCCTGAAATCGCCAACCCATATTGAGCAAGCGTGGTGAAAAACACTCAATCTTTCACTGTGTGAGAGGAGGCCTGAGCCCAGCAGTGGAACGATTCAAAAGGTCAATGATGGTAATATAAAATAAAGGAATCAGGAACAAGCGTTGGGTTGTACATTCAAACTCCGAAATCAATGGTTCATAGTTTTACTAAATAGGTGCAAGTAAAGTCACAAGCACGGTTAACCAAGTCTGGCAACCAGTTTGACCAAGGGATACTTACCCATGGGGTGGGTTTAGGAGGTGAGATAGGCAGTCTTGAAACACTACCGTTGGAAAACGGCTACGCAGATGACTTTGATTAAATACACTTAATTTGCAAGTTATTAAAAACATTAAAATGAGATATGGAAATGTGTAAATAATCACATATTTTGTGACACAGGTGACAATTGAAAATCAGGCACTTTGAATTCGACCAAAGTGCTTATTGTACAAATTGGAAGCGGATATCGTTAGGTAAATGTGAAGGACCAAAAATTCCGTAGCGAATTCACATTTAACCCAGATTGCTGATTAAAACCTTTTGGGGGGCTGAACTTGGACCCTACATCAAAGAATTAAAGTCCAGATTGATTTGCCGATAAATTCGGGAAAGGCTCGAGGCGATGCCGCGGCAGATATAATTAGCAGTTACGGTGTCGGGAAAGCTATAAAAACGGCAAATCGAGGGACGGACGGATAGGCACAATGTGTTAGATATTAATTTCGAAATTATAGCCTAGCGTTGCATGCAAAGGTGTTCGGAGCAAAAACACCAACAGAAGTGCTAAGAGAGGACGATTATTATTTAAGGTTCGTGTAATAATCTGTCCGAACAGCTGCCTCTACAAATATTTATTGTTTGTTATGTGATTTAGATTGTTCGTAAAAACTTTGTAAGTAAACACCTCGGACAAAGAGGAGGAAAAAGCTCTTTAAAAGCTATGTTTAGTTTAGTAATAGCTGTTTTGTTGCTCCTACGCATATTGAACTAACATAGTTTTAGTTAATGGTAAAGGACAATAATTTTATCATTTCTTTTTCTAATTTAAAAAGTGTTTTTACTGTCGTGTAATGCAGTAGAACTTGAATAACTATCATTTCTGTTACAATATAATTTTTTGAATACGTTTAATTTGAGTCAATATTATCCCACCAAAAACATACTGTAAAAAACTAGCCAATTCTCGCTGAAGCTGCTTGTTTATCTCTAAAAAGTAATGAAATCTAAACAAACTCGTGCTGAGTCTAAGGATTCTTACTGCGATTTCTTTACTATTATTATAGTTAATGCTATATGACTGGCCGTTGATCATCCTTTAAACGTTAGTGAGTACAAGTCAACGGCCAGTCATATAGCATTAACTATAATAGTAAAGAAATCGCAGTAAGAATCCTTAGACTCAGCACGAGTTTGTTTAGATTTCATTACTTTTTAGAGATAAACAAGCAGCTTCAGCGAGAATTGGCTAGTTTTTTACAGTATGTTTTTGGTGGGATAATATTGACTCAAATTAAACGTATTCAAAAAATTATATTGTAACAGAAATGATAGTTATTCAAGTTCTACTGCATTACACGACAGTAAAAACACTTTTTAAATTAGAAAAAGAAATGATAAAATTATTGTCCTTTACCATTAACTAAAACTATGTTAGTTCAATATGCGTAGGAGCAACAAAACAGCTATTACTAAACTAAACATAGCTTTTAAAGAGCTTTTTCCTCCTCTTTGTCCGAGGTGTTTACTTACAAAGTTTTTACGAACAATCTAAATCACATAACAAACAATAAATATTTGTAGAGGCAGCTGTTCGGACAGATTATTACACGAACCTTAAATAATAATCGTCCTCTCTTAGCACTTCTGTTGGTGTTTTTGCTCCGAACACCTTTGCATGCAACGCTAGGCTATAATTTCGAAATTAATATCTAACACATTGTGCCTATCCGTCCGTCCCTCGATTTGCCGTTTTTATAGCTTTCCCGACACCGTAACTGCTAATTATATCTGCCGCGGCATCGCCTCGAGCCTTTCCCGAATTTATCGGCAAATCAATCTGGACTTTAATTCTTTGATGTAGGGTCCAAGTTCAGCCCCCCAAAAGGTTTTAATCAGCAATCTGGGTTAAATGTGAATTCGCTACGGAATTTTTGGTCCTTCACATTTACCTAACGATATCCGCTTCCAATTTGTACAATAAGCACTTTGGTCGAATTCAAAGTGCCTGATTTTCAATTGTCACCTGTGTCACAAAATATGTGATTATTTACACATTTCCATATCTCATTTTAATGTTTTTAATAACTTGCAAATTAAGTGTATTTAATCAAAGTCATCTGCGTAGCCGTTTTCCAACGGTAGTGTTTCAAGACTGCCTATCTCACCTCCTAAACCCACCCCATGGGTAAGTATCCCTTGGTCAAACTGGTTGCCAGACTTGGTTAACCGTGCTTGTGACTTTACTTGCACCTATTTAGTAAAACTATGAACCATTGATTTCGGAGTTTGAATGTACAACCCAACGCTTGTTCCTGATTCCTTTATTTTATATTACCATCATTGACCTTTTGAATCGTTCCACTGCTGGGCTCAGGCCTCCTCTCACACAGTGAAAGATTGAGTGTTTTTCACCACGCTTGCTCAATATGGGTTGGCGATTTCAGGGTTTAGATTTTCTCAATATGTTTTCCCGACAGTTGGTAGAGCTAGAGTAGACCTCTTATATTGCTATAGAAAATATAAAAAAGGACCTAAAGAAACCTTATCTGAAGAGATTTTTTTCCATGAATAACAATAATTACCAAAAACAATTATGCTCAGGCATTTGTCATTTTGTTGCATTAACAATGATCGTAAAGCGGGTCAAGAGGTAGCTTCAACTTTATTTGCAAGACGTGCCTAAAACATTTAAGTGTCCAAAATATTTTTTTATGCATAAACATTAAAATAAAATTATTCTAATTTAATTAAATATCTTCAATCTTTCAATAAAAAATCAGATAACATTATAAAGCTTAAAGATTATCACCATCCCACGTATCGATATAATATCAACAGATGTGTGACAACGCTATCAATCGGCCAATAGAGAAAGAACAATGTCGTCATGGTGATCAAGGTGTCGGCCTATTGTCACCGGTGTCGCTGTGTCGGTGAATGGGTGTCGGCGAATGTCGGCGTCATGGCGCGGCGTCCCGTCGTGTGGTTCCGGCGATTGTATCGAGGGCACGCCCCCAACCCTATGCCTGGCCGAAACCTGATACGGACCTTTTTATAATTTGTCCTTGTTTTGATTATGTGTTGTCTTAGTGTGAGTTCAATGGTGTTCCTATTTCGAATTTCTTTTTCATTCACTCTAATGACAAATATCTATTAAGTATTTAGCTGTTACTGGCTATGAATTTAATTAATGATCGGTTAGATATGCTATGTGGATATTTTTTGACAAAACTGAAGGAGGTAGAGTCCTCAACTATTTGGATTAATAAAGCACTCATTTTATCTATATCACCATTGATGACGAATATTACGTTAGTAGATAGATTCTTTTTTAGGCTTGGGCCACGTTTATGCATGATACGTCTAGTCAGACACGCTCATTTACACATACGATTACTTTTGACTCCATAGCTACATTGAATCTTTCGAGCAGTTTTACTCATACGTATGACCAACTTAAATATAAGAAGGGTTATGGTATCCACTAGATAATAAGTAAAAAACTCAAGTATTTGGCATGCAAAAAACAATTTCATTTTTTGTGAGGTAACTTTCTCGCAATTAATAAAAAACATAAAATAAAAGAATATTTACTTAAATCCGATTGGAGTAGCAACGT
>NWSH02000517.1:4981093-5035413 GCA_002382865.2 Heliothis virescens
TGTTTTCTAATCAGGGTCACCAGGTACTCCAGATCTTCGATTATCCTAGTTTTTGTAGTTTTTCCTTTATATGGCTATTAAACCCTAACTCTGTACCAAATTTCAGCTCTCTAGCGATTATGGGAAGTACTAGTTCTATTTTGATGATCATGAGTGAGTGAGTGTCGAAAATACGAAACTTTGCTTTCGCTTAACTTCGAAATTAAATGACCTACAGACTTGAAATTCTGGGTTTTACGTATGTGATTATAGCTTTCTGGATGATGAAAATTTCAGCGTTCTGGTATTATCCAGAGGTTCTCAAACAGAGGCCTGAAAATGCGTCGAAATGGTTCCAGTAAAGGATGGTACGGCAGTGTTTGCTTTGCGCTCGACTTGGCGGGGGCACTGCCGTGCCCCCAAATAGGTAGGTAAAACAGGTCTAAGATGGTCAGGAAGAAAATCCAGATTGTCATCGATTTCGCAACGACTGTAAAGACTGTGGTCATTTACTAAAACTAGGAATTGCCAAAGATCCTTAAGGTTTTTGACAGGATGATTCACTTAGGCTAATGTAAAATTTACTTTATTGGCAGGTGCAACACCTACGTACTACAGTGTATCTGAAGAAGGCAGTATCAGGTTCTCACTGACTTAACCCAGTGATGATTCTTGAGCCGTTTGGACAGACGCAGCACATCAACTTGAACATAACCACAATCTGTCAAATTTCTTAAATAGATTTTCAACCTTATTTTTATTGCACTATTGTAAGTGGAAGGTTAATGTTGGATTGGTAAAATTTTACAGATTAGGATAGATTGCCCTGCTGGTGTCTGTACTCCAGAGCCGCGGTGTCACGAGTTGAGTATAGTGACGATCTAGGTTAGGCTTCACTCGAAGAAGGAAGAGGTGTTAATTAAGTAGACGTTTATAAATAGTGGTGAAATAAAATTGTGCAATATAAACAAATGACAAATAACAAGTGAATAATTTAAAGTGACTAAATGAACATATGATTGCTAATTGTCACCTAAGTCACGCTTACTTTGCGCCGTGATTTGTATTTCTCATTTTCACAACAAAAAAAGTGTTGTGAAATAAACATTAGGTACAGACGCACATCAATCTACCTGAATCATATTTTTTTTCAATAGATTTTCAACCTTGTCACAATACCGGAAAATGGTCGATTGGTAAAAATTTACAGATCCGAGTAAGTTGACCTGCTGGCGTCTGTACATTTTATGTAGATAGCCACATAATACTAGCATATTAAAAATATCTATTTGATATATTTTATTGGTAGAGGCATTTATTGTATTAAATATTTTTAATTATTATTAGATACATACAGGTGATCAAAACCAGTGACTTTTTTTTAATTTTCCGTAATAACATCGCATAAATGTAAAGATCGTAAAATTATTTATTTATTTATAGATAAAACGCTGGTGTAAAACTGATGACTTAATGAAAAAAATTCCCTTTATTAGTTTTAATTAAGTACTAAGTTATTACCACCGAGTACGCTGTTCAGATCAGCGGTACTAGTATTTATTCGAAGTTGCCATGTTGCCATTTTATTTTAACCAAGTCACTGGGAGTTACAAGTTTAAGGACAGACTTTCAAATATTTCTTCTAAAATCATAATGGGTGAGGATTATAAAAAAATACAGTCCTACAATAATCAGACAATTAATAACTTAGAATCTTAATATCATTCTTGCCCCAATCCATTTCACATAATTTTATTTTCTTATACAAAAGAAGATATCGAATAGAATTTCTGACAATGATAAAAAATATATATTGTCGTAAATTTGCCAGCCCTAATAATGACTGAAAATAAAATAAAATACAATTATAATCAATACCTAACTAACTGGAAATTGAAAAGATTCAAGGCTTTTATATCAGATCGATTAAGATGTTAACATAATTGAATGTTCAAAGCTGACTATTAACAGAGCTAGTTTGAGTGATTCAAACTAAATTTAAACCATTTTCCACTTATCTAATAACAAACACAAGTTGAACAATCGCATTTGGGGGATTATTGTATAGAAAACTTACTTATAGCTTTATATGAGAAGTTTTGCTTTTATGATAACACCTTAGCCAATATCTTCTTCTTCTATACTTATAAAAATCTGTAGAGTGGTCAATTCTGTACATGAAATATATTTCCAAAAGAACTATCAGGGGGTGATTAGGGATCGATACCTACTGATGCCAAAAATGCAATCAGCAGAATTGTCTGTCTGTATAACCGTTATAGAAACAAAAACTACTCGACGGATTTAAACAAAATTTGGTACAATTATTTATCATACTCCTGAGCTATATAGTATACTTTTCATCAGGCTACAATAAATAGGAGCAGAGCAGTGACGGGAAAGATCTTTGACTATGACGACCGGTTGCTGCTGGCATAAGCGTCATGATCCGCGAACGAAGTCTCTGGCAGAAGCTAGTTAAACATAAAATCTTTTTTTTAAGCCAGTGTAGGAATTCGAGACGATACTGGACAGCGACACAAATTTTCATTTTAATTTTGTCACAGCTAAATCGTGCTTATTTGCGGTATGAGGATATTTTACACTGACCAGTAGAACGGTTCACACTAAAATACTGAAATTCTTAACCATTTAGTAGGTACAGTTGTCAATTTTACCAAATTTCACAATTTGTATTTTTTTTTAATATAACAGAAAGCAAAATTAATCAGTTGTTTTAAACGCCACGAATAAGTCCAGGTTAAAACTTTCAGTAGCAGCTCTAAAAATTTATAATTTAGAATATTATGCCTACGCATGCCTGGCTAATTCTCTAGAGACGCTTACAATATATTGCAATCACACTTTTTGAAATATGTAAGTACATACATATACAGTCCTGAAAACAATTATAATCATAAATTACAGTATTTTGAAATAGTTTACAAGTAATATGGATAAAAAATAATTAATTTAGGGGCCTCAAAAACCGCTCTTTTTTTTCACCTTTTGATTCCCTCAACTTATGCTTGAGATTTGAGATAGGAATTTGAGTGCTATTTAAGACGTTGTCACTAATATGGATATAACTTGTATGATTGCGATATTCTATGATTTCCTAGAATTAGAAACATAGAAAAATCTGGGTTCCCTTTTCAGGCTAAAAATTAGTAAATAGTTATTTTTGTGTGACCGTTTCTTTGCTCTCATATTAAAAAAAATATCAAACTTATTAAAAAATGTAGGTACATAATATATAAATCCTAAGTTTGTTAAGAATGCAAAGTGTGTTTATGATGGTTTAGATGAACCGGTTTGGATGAAATTTGGTACAAAGTGGTAGACGTAAACGTGGTAGGCCCATATAAGAATTATATAATGGTCTAATTTAACACGAATTATTGTTTTACCTAAATACATTATTTGCAGTGGCTTTTTGTAAATAACTTACCTATTAAAAAAGCTACTTTGGTGAATTTGATTAATGAATATGCACTTTTTAAATAAAATATGTCTTTTTGTTTTACCTTTTATAACGTACCTAGGTATTGCCGTTTTTACTTAATATTATGGCATGTTACAGGATAATATTTTATCATAGCCCCTGAGACCGCTTTACGTCATGTATCAAATTAATAAGGAAACATTGCAAAGTTAAATATTAAAATACAGGTAGTGGTCGAAAGTGTGGCTATTTGCAGCGTTTACACACTCGTGGATTTTCCGTTCAGTTTTTCCGAGCTTTTCACGGTACGTCTTTTGTACTTTCCGTGCCGTCAAAGATACGCGATGCCTTGTTCACGGCACGTTTTTATCGTAACGCATACTAATCTTACCACGGTACGGCGTACGGTGAATTTACCGAAGGTTTTGACGACAAAAAAACGTGCGTGAATGAGAGGCGCTTTCCCAGCGGATTTTTGTCATACGTAGAAAAACCGAGAGTATTCATTTCAAGCGTCAAAATTCTCCCACCCGGTTTTAACCGCCATCTTTTCAAAAAACGCTGTAGGTGTATTTATCTTAATTATTATATTTCCAGTTTTATTTTTCTTAAATCGAGACGCAGGTGACACCACATGTATTATTTAAATTCTAGCTGATAACTTCTTCAATTTAAGTCTCTTTTTAACCCTGAGTCAGTCCTCGGAGGCTTTATTTGTAACACGTTGTTGATTTTATTTTTTTAATTAATCAGTGTTAATGTCAATGTGTTATTATTAACCTATAATTATTAAATTAACCTGTAGTTATAAAATAAAGCTTAACCAAAACTTTAATTATTTACTTCAAATATTACTACAACTACATCAAGCCGGTAAATACGTGTATATAAATTATAATGCTTGCAGTAATGCAATTACTAAACCAAGATTCAGATTTAAACCCTTTATAAGGTATACACCTCTAACTTTACACCCAAAAATAAAATATTCAAAACAACATCAATGTTTTATTACCCCATTTAACCCCATCCTAATTACATAAATTGAAGCCACAAAAACGCGCAGAAGAATGGAGCCGCTCTATTGTATCCTCTTTCATTAGATTAAAGGTTTTTCACCGTGAAAAAGGTTCAAAATGTTGGACAAGCCTATGTAGCGCATTATGGTGTGTAACAAGCCTGTGGATCGAGGAGTGATGAGTCAGCAGATTAGAGGCCAATATCGGGAGCTAATGGACGCACAAGCGTGGCCCGATGCGCCGCGTTACACCGTGAAAAAGACCACCAGGAATATCCCTTTTTTACCAATTTTCTACCACTTTTTTCCTTCACCCCACACGAAGAATTTATTCTACCCAATTTTAGTTACACCACTCCTCAGCTATTATATCAACTGTGGTATATAACGCAACCAAAGCCAGTATATGAAAGTGAGGAGTTTAATTTTTAAAGTTAAGATAGGAAAAATGAAACTAAAAAGTAAAATGAATTGCATTTAATATTCCTACTCAATAGTTATAACAATTTAAACAATATTTACACAAATAATTGATCTACTCTATGCACAGGAAAATATTCAGTTCTCATCACTAAATAAATAACAATCTTAATCTACGCTAGCTATTATACAACAATAATTATATTTTTTACATTTACTATATAACTACAGATAATATGTTTTTTTTTCTGATTAGAATTGTAAGAGCAAATGTGTAAAACTGAGAATAATTTACAGAACTTTTAAGTAGTATTTATAACTTTGTCATTTAGTTGCTCTCTTGTAAATTTACCTCATATTCTCACGATTATTTATTGCTACTGTAAATTGTATTGAATTACTGTTTCTAATCAAGTTACATTAACCTTAAAGTGAGATCACTTAAACGAAACATTGATCCGCTCTACATGCGGTGAGTCATTTGCGGAATGTTCAACAGTAGGCCCATCTTATTTAAGCCTCCATTTAATTCGCTTTTGGATAATAAATAGTTATACATAATACTAAATGCGTTAAGGGTATATCATCACTGTTTCCTAATAAAGACATTTGGAAGGAAACCATAAGTTGGACTGGTGGTTCATGAAGACCCCAGCAAGAACACAGATGTAGAACTCAAAACTTTAACAATGAAATTATAACGAATGTCCCACGTCAATCACGGTCTACAAAATGTTGAATACTAGTGTACTTACAATCTAACATTGCACGAAACATTGGAGCAGCTAGAGTGCGCGCGCGCGGGCTGATGTCACGCGACGGGCAGCGGCGGCGGCGGCAGGTAGCAGGGGCGCAGCGCGTGAGCCGCCGCCAGCAGCTCCGCGTGGTACCGCTGTGCCGCCGCCACGTACGAAGCTGCAGTGTCCATCCGAGGCATTGGTATCAGCACCTGGTGCGGCGGCGACGGTGACAGTCGCGGCAAGTCTGGCTCCAACAGCGCCTCAATTGTAAACGCTCTTCGGGGTCTTTCACGCGGCAACGTTGTTATAGCTGCTGCCTCCGGTAATTCTGCTGGCTCTGGGCTCAATTGTGGACACAGCGGAGGAGTGTATAAACTTGCACTTGGCATAGCAGGCGGCGGCGGAGGTGCACTAGCTTGTCTTGCCAAGAATGCTCTGTTAAAACTGGCCAGTGCGGCTAACTCTGCGTTTAGATTATCTTTCTCGCCTTTCTGCAGCTTGNGTGTGTTTATGATGGTTTAGATGAACCGGTTTGGATGAAATTTGGTACAAAGTGGTAGACGTAAACGTGGTAGGCCCATATAAGAATTATATAATGGTCTAATTTAACACGAATTATTGTTTTACCTAAATACATTATTTGCAGTGGCTTTTTGTAAATAACTTACCTATTAAAAAAGCTACTTTGGTGAATTTGATTAATGAATATGCACTTTTTAAATAAAATATGTCTTTTTGTTTTACCTTTTATAACGTACCTAGGTATTGCCGTTTTTACTTAATATTATGGCATGTTACAGGATAATATTTTATCATAGCCCCTGAGACCGCTTTACGTCATGTATCAAATTAATAAGGAAACATTGCAAAGTTAAATATTAAAATACAGGTAGTGGTCGAAAGTGTGGCTATTTGCAGCGTTTACACACTCGTGGATTTTCCGTTCAGTTTTTCCGAGCTTTTCACGGTACGTCTTTTGTACTTTCCGTGCCGTCAAAGATACGCGATGCCTTGTTCACGGCACGTTTTTATCGTAACGCATACTAATCTTACCACGGTACGGCGTACGGTGAATTTACCGAAGGTTTTGACGACAAAAAAACGTGCGTGAATGAGAGGCGCTTTCCCAGCGGATTTTTGTCATACGTAGAAAAACCGAGAGTATTCATTTCAAGCGTCAAAATTCTCCCACCCGGTTTTAACCGCCATCTTTTCAAAAAACGCTGTAGGTGTATTTATCTTAATTATTATATTTCCAGTTTTATTTTTCTTAAATCGAGACGCAGGTGACACCACATGTATTATTTAAATTCTAGCTGATAACTTCTTCAATTTAAGTCTCTTTTTAACCCTGAGTCAGTCCTCGGAGGCTTTATTTGTAACACGTTGTTGATTTTATTTTTTTAATTAATCAGTGTTAATGTCAATGTGTTATTATTAACCTATAATTATTAAATTAACCTGTAGTTATAAAATAAAGCTTAACCAAAACTTTAATTATTTACTTCAAATATTACTACAACTACATCAAGCCGGTAAATACGTGTATATAAATTATAATGCTTGCAGTAATGCAATTACTAAACCAAGATTCAGATTTAAACCCTTTATAAGGTATACACCTCTAACTTTACACCCAAAAATAAAATATTCAAAACAACATCAATGTTTTATTACCCCATTTAACCCCATCCTAATTACATAAATTGAAGCCACAAAAACGCGCAGAAGAATGGAGCCGCTCTATTGTATCCTCTTTCATTAGATTAAAGGTTTTTCACCGTGAAAAAGGTTCAAAATGTTGGACAAGCCTATGTAGCGCATTATGGTGTGTAACAAGCCTGTGGATCGAGGAGTGATGAGTCAGCAGATTAGAGGCCAATATCGGGAGCTAATGGACGCACAAGCGTGGCCCGATGCGCCGCGTTACACCGTGAAAAAGACCACCAGGAATATCCCTTTTTTACCAATTTTCTACCACTTTTTTCCTTCACCCCACACGAAGAATTTATTCTACCCAATTTTAGTTACACCACTCCTCAGCTATTATATCAACTGTGGTATATAACGCAACCAAAGCCAGTATATGAAAGTGAGGAGTTTAATTTTTAAAGTTAAGATAGGAAAAATGAAACTAAAAAGTAAAATGAATTGCATTTAATATTCCTACTCAATAGTTATAACAATTTAAACAATATTTACACAAATAATTGATCTACTCTATGCACAGGAAAATATTCAGTTCTCATCACTAAATAAATAACAATCTTAATCTACGCTAGCTATTATACAACAATAATTATATTTTTTACATTTACTATATAACTACAGATAATATGTTTTTTTTTCTGATTAGAATTGTAAGAGCAAATGTGTAAAACTGAGAATAATTTACAGAACTTTTAAGTAGTATTTATAACTTTGTCATTTAGTTGCTCTCTTGTAAATTTACCTCATATTCTCACGATTATTTATTGCTACTGTAAATTGTATTGAATTACTGTTTCTAATCAAGTTACATTAACCTTAAAGTGAGATCACTTAAACGAAACATTGATCCGCTCTACATGCGGTGAGTCATTTGCGGAATGTTCAACAGTAGGCCCATCTTATTTAAGCCTCCATTTAATTCGCTTTTGGATAATAAATAGTTATACATAATACTAAATGCGTTAAGGGTATATCATCACTGTTTCCTAATAAAGACATTTGGAAGGAAACCATAAGTTGGACTGGTGGTTCATGAAGACCCCAGCAAGAACACAGATGTAGAACTCAAAACTTTAACAATGAAATTATAACGAATGTCCCACGTCAATCACGGTCTACAAAATGTTGAATACTAGTGTACTTACAATCTAACATTGCACGAAACATTGGAGCAGCTAGAGTGCGCGCGCGCGGGCTGATGTCACGCGACGGGCAGCGGCGGCGGCGGCAGGTAGCAGGGGCGCAGCGCGTGAGCCGCCGCCAGCAGCTCCGCGTGGTACCGCTGTGCCGCCGCCACGTACGAAGCTGCAGTGTCCATCCGAGGCATTGGTATCAGCACCTGGTGCGGCGGCGACGGTGACAGTCGCGGCAAGTCTGGCTCCAACAGCGCCTCAATTGTAAACGCTCTTCGGGGTCTTTCACGCGGCAACGTTGTTATAGCTGCTGCCTCCGGTAATTCTGCTGGCTCTGGGCTCAATTGTGGACACAGCGGAGGAGTGTATAAACTTGCACTTGGCATAGCAGGCGGCGGCGGAGGTGCACTAGCTTGTCTTGCCAAGAATGCTCTGTTAAAACTGGCCAGTGCGGCTAACTCTGCGTTTAGATTATCTTTCTCGCCTTTCTGCAGCTTGAACCTCTTGCGTCTCCTGAGCAGCGAGCCGTTCTCGAACATGTCGAAGGCCTGCGGGTGCAGCGTCCAGTAGGCGCCCTTGCCGGGCCGGTCCGGCCGGCGCGGCACCTTCACGAAGCAGTCGTTGAAGGAGAGGTTGTGCCGCAGCGAGTTCTGCCAGCGCTGCGTGTTGCGCCGGTAGTACGGGAAGCGGTCCGTGATGAACCGGTAGATCTCCGACAGCGGCAGCATGCGCTCCGGGGAGCTCCAGATCGCCATCGCCGTCAGGGATATGTACGAGTACGGAGGTTTCTGATCGCCATAAGATTCACGTGAGGGTCGCGGCATTGTCACTTCCCTGAAAGTCCCAGGAGGACAAGTGAATATGAGCAAGTATGCAACAACACACGGATGTACGAGCACGTCAGTCCGATGCGAGGTGTGGAGAGGAACTGAGGCGCGGCGAGCGCGCGGCCCGGCCCGCCCGCCCGCTGCCAGCCGGATGCGGCGCCGGCAGCGCGCACGCGATTGGCTCGCTCTTCGTCCAATGGGGTGACGGCACTTTCAGGTATGATGTCGGCTTTCGCTCCACTAACAAGGAATTTAAATTGATATTATGTTTATATTGCCTCCAAATCTTTTGTGATGACACCGCTTTTTATTTAGCATATGTAAATTACGATGATACAGAATAAGAGATTTGAATTATACTCCGATTTAATAATGGATGAATGTTATTAAAATCCTTATGCATTTAAAATTTTAAACTAGATTAACTAAATAATAATAGTATTCAGTAAATATATACGGCTCAAGAAAGGTAAATAAAAATTTTGCAATAAAAAAATAGATCATAAAATAAGCCAGTTGCTTAGGTAGCGTTGAAAGCTCCAAGGTAATAAAATGTATAAAAAAAACTTATGCGGTCCTAAACTAGTAGGTAGGTAGACCTGTATAACTAGGTATAACCAGTAGGTAACTCTAACTAGGGAGACCTAATAATATCATTAACAGAACCTAGACTATAAGAACCAAGGACTGAACCATGTAATATCAAATCACAGCCACTACAGCCCTACTTTTATGACTACTTAATAGGCCAGTTTTTTTTATTTTATTTAGGCATTTTACACGCCTGTAATAAAAGGTCTAACTAGCCTAGTTATAATCTTACCATTACGAGTATTGATATGAAAATCTAACCTTGGATTAACAAATACATACTTATTTAGAAAAGAAAAATCTTAGAAAAATACTTAAGTACAGACAACGGCAAGTCAACGTATACCAATCTGTCAAATTTCAACAATCCAACATCTACTTTCCACTATTGTGATAAGGTTGAAAGTCTATCGCAGAAATTTGACAGATTGTGGTAATTGATGTGCTGTCGTCTGCACCTATGTGTCACCGCGGTTTTTGTGCATTTGACAGCTGTCGGTTTTCTAGGCATGAATGACTTATTCTTACTGCCTGACAGCAACTGTGTACTGCAGCAAAAAAGGTCAGACTTAAATGAACAACTTTTATAAGAACTTAGCTGTTGTTAAAAGTCGAATTGCGACTAGAGTATTATTCAGTGACTAGAGTACCATTTTATTTTTTCATTCTAACAAATGACATTATTTATGTAGAATAATCCTCTGCATTGTTACAGAGGATTATTCATAACTCTCTATATTATTTTTATATATAGTGAACAGGTGCAAATCTTCTGCAAATCACTTCTTAAAGCATTACTTACAAAGTACAAAGTTAAAACTAAGTTTAATCTAATAGAAATCGTATAAGGAAATTCACACAAAATATTAAATGATCGATTAATTGGTTTCCTCTTAAAATATTAAATCATAATCTAGCTTCCTGTTTTAAAAAAAGCCATAATCTCCAAATATTGTCATAATCCGCAGTTTCTAGCGACACTAGTTTCCCTTTCGTAGTCATTAGAATATCATAATCGCACTCAAGTTAAGCTTAGCAGCCATAAAGTGCTAATTGAATATTAAATCCCTACTAATATTATAAATGCGAAAGTAACTCTGTCTGTAAGTCTGTCTGTTGCGCTTTCACGCCTAAACCAGGGAGTAGATTTTGATGAAATTTGGTACAGAGATAGAATAGACCCTGAGGAACAACATAGGCTACTTTTTATCCGGGTACGGGAAATAGTTCCCTCGGGAAGTGGGTGAAGCCGCTAGCAGAAGCTAGTTAAATATATTCTAATTGGTTGCGTGATTCACTATGATTTAGAATGCTAATCTAACCTAAATTGTCCAATCCGATTGGACTCAGTATTGACTTGTAGAAAGCAAAAACGTTAATAGTCGCATCGATCACGAACTATCGTTTTTTATATTATTTTTTATTGTTATACCGTTTCCCAAATTCGTGAATGATTGGGAGGTGAATGATCGCCGATAAAAACATGGCGGTGACATCCGTCTGCCTGCGCAAACGCAACTTAGTCGTAGGATTTTTGTAGAAACTTACTAAAAACTGCACTGGTTTTATTTCCAGTAATTACAATAACATATTTACACTTTATATTATATAAATTAATAACATATCCTAAATATAAATAGTTACCTAAAATAAAAAAATAGTTAGTAAATAAAATAGAGTTTATTTGGCAAAACATAAATCAACACTGGAGGAGTAATAATGAAGATAGCCGCAATAGTAAGAAACTATGGCGCAGTGACACTAGCTAGGGCTTTTTAAGTAGGTAATTAAATACCTGAAACTCACTAGATACGAAGCAAACTGTTGCAATTAAATTTTTAATAGCTGAATATTTTTTTGTTGATAGAAGTGGTTTTGCAATAAATTAGAGATTAGATGATGTGAGAAGCATGGAAGAAGATTGCCTTCTGCGCTGACCTAAAATTATTTTTTTATAAGGACAGGAAGATGAGATGATAACATCTACATACATACACAAATCGTATATTCAAAATGTTGTCTTTCTTAAATTATTTCAAATCTTTCCCAATTATAATTAGGCCTGGTTCTTCAATAAATTGAAGCATTAGCTTCATTAGCATTAGCATTAGCTTCAGCATACCGCTAGAAATTGTTAATATGTAAACATTAATAAAATATGCAAAAAAGTCTTTTCACATACTTGGTTACATTTACGTAAAAAAATGGCGGTTTTACTTTATCCTTTGTTAGCGATGAGAGAAAAGAATCTAATCAGCCCTGTCATCTCAAATATGCTGTCGTAGTTAGAAAGCTTGATTTTTTTTTATAAAAAGATGTAACCCCATTTATGACATGAAAATAATTATTTTTCAAGTTTCAAAATTCACCACGTTTCTCCTTTAGATGGTTATACCTAATCAGTTTCACTAGAAAAATTTCACCTACTGAAGAAATTGAACTTTGAAATCGTGAATAATCGCATTAAATCGGCTATGGCCGTCTTCTCTAGCAATCCATTTCCGAATATAATTTCTAATCAATTTTATCAAATAATTTCAATGAACATCCGCTTTGTTGGTATCGAGATTGCAATAATTTTTGTACCAAAGATAAAAACCGTGACGTAGTATTAAGGACAAAAAGTGTTCAGCCCAAAAACTTCCTCAAAATGATGATAAGCCGTTGAAGTAATATTATAATTGGAATTAAAATTGTATCGAAACGAATATCTCGGACATTTTCCCCCACAACTACAAGAACTGCATAAAATATGACGCACCGGTGTCAAAAATAAATCTTGAAACTTAAATTATAAGACATATTTTGGGTTGTTGATGGTGTATTATTAGTCGTTTTAATAACGTGTTTACGCGGTCATGTGTACGAGTATCGTAGGTCCGAGGGCTCGCTCGAATGGTGCGAATTCGTCACGGATGCTTATCGAGAAGGCACTCGATAAAGGCGGCTTGTCGATGTTTTATTATTACAGGGGGCCCGTGGTAATCACGAGCCCACGCTCTGCTTTCGAGACCTCTTGGGACTCATTAAACTGTTCGCCGGTCTCTTTACAACGGAAACAATCTCGAAAATATAGGGGAACATTTCGTTAATGTTCTCTGAATACTTTGGTACTGCATTTAAGAGTATTGAATGATCATTAATACCTCATATTTATACTGTTTAAGGTAAATTGGCTAGTGGCTAAGTAGTAACCACGAGAGTCAAATCGACCTAGAGGCTGCACGTTCGCCGTTTGTCTGTCATACCAGAACACATACATATACATGAGATACCTATTCTTATTTCCCTTGGGTATAATTATTTAAAGGAGAAAACAGCTACTTACCTATTACAATTATTAGAGAAAATATGTATTATAATGTGCATGGTAACATTGCACTATTTTGGAAACAATTAAGGAAATACCTATTTATCCGAATGAAACGTATGTGTCATATTTCCTTGAAAAATTTGTGACATCTAACGTTATCATCGAAACTTAACTCCATGCGTGATTCATTAATTTTAGTCCAGTTAAATTATAAGTTATCTACGCATTTATGTCCACGTCATTAATTTTTTTTAAGTTCACTCTTTGCCTGTTATTACTCATATATCGGGCAAGTGTTACCACTACAAGATAAATATTTTAGCGGCAAGCCAGCTATTGAGTGGGCTCAACACAATTAATTCTAAGCAAGTCCGCAGCTACTCAAAAAAGCTCTCAGGGTGCTTTCGTCATTACTTGCATATTTTTTGTTCCAAGTAGATCGAATTTTTTCGCGCGCCC
This sequence comes from Heliothis virescens, assembly GCA_002382865.2. Taxonomy (NCBI): domain Eukaryota; kingdom Metazoa; phylum Arthropoda; class Insecta; order Lepidoptera; family Noctuidae; genus Heliothis; species Heliothis virescens. The sequence continues at coordinate 4,994,729 of NWSH02000517.1, forward strand.
TCGCGATTTAGCCACAGGGTGATTTATGATAAAAGTTATAAGCGGCATTTTTAATATCAACGAGCCTTTTAAACCTTGGCCCTTTGTAGATGCCGACGGAGAGATAACCTAATTAACAAACGTTATATATCATTGGGCAGAGCGAGCGCAAATATGAGATTTTATTTATTAACCGGCCTCGGAAAAGTGGTAATGTATGAGTAAAAGGGGTCGTATATTCATGGGCGCTTAATTGCTTCTTATCTTGCATCTGCAAGTCGACGAGATCACAATTTGTATGTATAACCGGGTACAGATATCGCGCGGCGGTGTCCGCCTACATGGGGAGGCTGCGGAACCCAGGCCGCGAGTATCCCCACCCTCTACTCGCAATTTTATACTTACAACACAAGTTGCATTAGTAATAGGTAATATATGTACCTGATTAATCATTTCTTCACAAGCAAATAGAAAACAATAAATTAAATTAATAACATTTTACACTTGTGAATGTAAATTCAATTTAACAACAAAATCAATTTACTGTCAGACTTTTATATGTCCTATTTATTTAAATTAGCAAATCAAATTACTAACTTAGGAAATAAACTTTAAATAGTCACCTTTCTAATTACAAACCCAAGTCTACAATTACATAAACAATTCTACAGTTGTCTATTAATGTAGCAGTGAAACAATGGATCTGAGAAAGTACAAAGTATGGGGCAACTCTCGTGACGATTCGTTATTTGTAAGCTCAACCAAACCAGCCTATTACCGAATAGATAACTCTTCAATTCATCATAAACGCCAAGACCAAGACAAGCGAAAGTCAGTCTTATTTTCTTCTCAATTAAGATTAAAATTGTATGTGATGTTACTGAGTTAATAATTCTCGCTGTAAGGCATACGCCTCATGTCGGATGTCGGCGTTAAAGAGAATCCGATTATTGTTATTGAATTACATATCAAGAGATTGCGTGTACCGAGTCACAGTATAAAAAGGCTCAATTACTCAACCTACAAGTTATTAATAGTTTTCTTCTAATTAGTTACGGGATTTATTGTTTCTGTTACTTTAATCGTCAAATTAGTCATTTTGTGTCTAATTAATTTTAAGGAAATTGTCAGCCTGAACCTCAAGTCATTATCGCTTTAATGGAGTTCATTCACGTATTTGGACTTTGGAATAACCAATATCAAATTTTGTATTATGGAATTATCTCTAGTGATTCAGCTTCAGGCCTTATATAGGCAATTTATGTCTTTTTTATCCTCAACTTAAGGATTATTCGGTTTCTAAAATTACAGGCAGGAAACATTTGCACTTGCATTTTAAACCCAATTAATGATGGCGTCCTAGCTGATTTCCGGCCACGGCGGCTGTTCTCTANACTAGAGTACCATTTTATTTTTTCATTCTAACAAATGACATTATTTATGTAGAATAATCCTCTGCATTGTTACAGAGGATTATTCATAACTCTCTATATTATTTTTATATATAGTGAACAGGTGCAAATCTTCTGCAAATCACTTCTTAAAGCATTACTTACAAAGTACAAAGTTAAAACTAAGTTTAATCTAATAGAAATCGTATAAGGAAATTCACACAAAATATTAAATGATCGATTAATTGGTTTCCTCTTAAAATATTAAATCATAATCTAGCTTCCTGTTTTAAAAAAAGCCATAATCTCCAAATATTGTCATAATCCGCAGTTTCTAGCGACACTAGTTTCCCTTTCGTAGTCATTAGAATATCATAATCGCACTCAAGTTAAGCTTAGCAGCCATAAAGTGCTAATTGAATATTAAATCCCTACTAATATTATAAATGCGAAAGTAACTCTGTCTGTAAGTCTGTCTGTTGCGCTTTCACGCCTAAACCAGGGAGTAGATTTTGATGAAATTTGGTACAGAGATAGAATAGACCCTGAGGAACAACATAGGCTACTTTTTATCCGGGTACGGGAAATAGTTCCCTCGGGAAGTGGGTGAAGCCGCTAGCAGAAGCTAGTTAAATATATTCTAATTGGTTGCGTGATTCACTATGATTTAGAATGCTAATCTAACCTAAATTGTCCAATCCGATTGGACTCAGTATTGACTTGTAGAAAGCAAAAACGTTAATAGTCGCATCGATCACGAACTATCGTTTTTTATATTATTTTTTATTGTTATACCGTTTCCCAAATTCGTGAATGATTGGGAGGTGAATGATCGCCGATAAAAACATGGCGGTGACATCCGTCTGCCTGCGCAAACGCAACTTAGTCGTAGGATTTTTGTAGAAACTTACTAAAAACTGCACTGGTTTTATTTCCAGTAATTACAATAACATATTTACACTTTATATTATATAAATTAATAACATATCCTAAATATAAATAGTTACCTAAAATAAAAAAATAGTTAGTAAATAAAATAGAGTTTATTTGGCAAAACATAAATCAACACTGGAGGAGTAATAATGAAGATAGCCGCAATAGTAAGAAACTATGGCGCAGTGACACTAGCTAGGGCTTTTTAAGTAGGTAATTAAATACCTGAAACTCACTAGATACGAAGCAAACTGTTGCAATTAAATTTTTAATAGCTGAATATTTTTTTGTTGATAGAAGTGGTTTTGCAATAAATTAGAGATTAGATGATGTGAGAAGCATGGAAGAAGATTGCCTTCTGCGCTGACCTAAAATTATTTTTTTATAAGGACAGGAAGATGAGATGATAACATCTACATACATACACAAATCGTATATTCAAAATGTTGTCTTTCTTAAATTATTTCAAATCTTTCCCAATTATAATTAGGCCTGGTTCTTCAATAAATTGAAGCATTAGCTTCATTAGCATTAGCATTAGCTTCAGCATACCGCTAGAAATTGTTAATATGTAAACATTAATAAAATATGCAAAAAAGTCTTTTCACATACTTGGTTACATTTACGTAAAAAAATGGCGGTTTTACTTTATCCTTTGTTAGCGATGAGAGAAAAGAATCTAATCAGCCCTGTCATCTCAAATATGCTGTCGTAGTTAGAAAGCTTGATTTTTTTTTATAAAAAGATGTAACCCCATTTATGACATGAAAATAATTATTTTTCAAGTTTCAAAATTCACCACGTTTCTCCTTTAGATGGTTATACCTAATCAGTTTCACTAGAAAAATTTCACCTACTGAAGAAATTGAACTTTGAAATCGTGAATAATCGCATTAAATCGGCTATGGCCGTCTTCTCTAGCAATCCATTTCCGAATATAATTTCTAATCAATTTTATCAAATAATTTCAATGAACATCCGCTTTGTTGGTATCGAGATTGCAATAATTTTTGTACCAAAGATAAAAACCGTGACGTAGTATTAAGGACAAAAAGTGTTCAGCCCAAAAACTTCCTCAAAATGATGATAAGCCGTTGAAGTAATATTATAATTGGAATTAAAATTGTATCGAAACGAATATCTCGGACATTTTCCCCCACAACTACAAGAACTGCATAAAATATGACGCACCGGTGTCAAAAATAAATCTTGAAACTTAAATTATAAGACATATTTTGGGTTGTTGATGGTGTATTATTAGTCGTTTTAATAACGTGTTTACGCGGTCATGTGTACGAGTATCGTAGGTCCGAGGGCTCGCTCGAATGGTGCGAATTCGTCACGGATGCTTATCGAGAAGGCACTCGATAAAGGCGGCTTGTCGATGTTTTATTATTACAGGGGGCCCGTGGTAATCACGAGCCCACGCTCTGCTTTCGAGACCTCTTGGGACTCATTAAACTGTTCGCCGGTCTCTTTACAACGGAAACAATCTCGAAAATATAGGGGAACATTTCGTTAATGTTCTCTGAATACTTTGGTACTGCATTTAAGAGTATTGAATGATCATTAATACCTCATATTTATACTGTTTAAGGTAAATTGGCTAGTGGCTAAGTAGTAACCACGAGAGTCAAATCGACCTAGAGGCTGCACGTTCGCCGTTTGTCTGTCATACCAGAACACATACATATACATGAGATACCTATTCTTATTTCCCTTGGGTATAATTATTTAAAGGAGAAAACAGCTACTTACCTATTACAATTATTAGAGAAAATATGTATTATAATGTGCATGGTAACATTGCACTATTTTGGAAACAATTAAGGAAATACCTATTTATCCGAATGAAACGTATGTGTCATATTTCCTTGAAAAATTTGTGACATCTAACGTTATCATCGAAACTTAACTCCATGCGTGATTCATTAATTTTAGTCCAGTTAAATTATAAGTTATCTACGCATTTATGTCCACGTCATTAATTTTTTTTAAGTTCACTCTTTGCCTGTTATTACTCATATATCGGGCAAGTGTTACCACTACAAGATAAATATTTTAGCGGCAAGCCAGCTATTGAGTGGGCTCAACACAATTAATTCTAAGCAAGTCCGCAGCTACTCAAAAAAGCTCTCAGGGTGCTTTCGTCATTACTTGCATATTTTTTGTTCCAAGTAGATCGAATTTTTTCGCGCGCCCTCGCGATTTAGCCACAGGGTGATTTATGATAAAAGTTATAAGCGGCATTTTTAATATCAACGAGCCTTTTAAACCTTGGCCCTTTGTAGATGCCGACGGAGAGATAACCTAATTAACAAACGTTATATATCATTGGGCAGAGCGAGCGCAAATATGAGATTTTATTTATTAACCGGCCTCGGAAAAGTGGTAATGTATGAGTAAAAGGGGTCGTATATTCATGGGCGCTTAATTGCTTCTTATCTTGCATCTGCAAGTCGACGAGATCACAATTTGTATGTATAACCGGGTACAGATATCGCGCGGCGGTGTCCGCCTACATGGGGAGGCTGCGGAACCCAGGCCGCGAGTATCCCCACCCTCTACTCGCAATTTTATACTTACAACACAAGTTGCATTAGTAATAGGTAATATATGTACCTGATTAATCATTTCTTCACAAGCAAATAGAAAACAATAAATTAAATTAATAACATTTTACACTTGTGAATGTAAATTCAATTTAACAACAAAATCAATTTACTGTCAGACTTTTATATGTCCTATTTATTTAAATTAGCAAATCAAATTACTAACTTAGGAAATAAACTTTAAATAGTCACCTTTCTAATTACAAACCCAAGTCTACAATTACATAAACAATTCTACAGTTGTCTATTAATGTAGCAGTGAAACAATGGATCTGAGAAAGTACAAAGTATGGGGCAACTCTCGTGACGATTCGTTATTTGTAAGCTCAACCAAACCAGCCTATTACCGAATAGATAACTCTTCAATTCATCATAAACGCCAAGACCAAGACAAGCGAAAGTCAGTCTTATTTTCTTCTCAATTAAGATTAAAATTGTATGTGATGTTACTGAGTTAATAATTCTCGCTGTAAGGCATACGCCTCATGTCGGATGTCGGCGTTAAAGAGAATCCGATTATTGTTATTGAATTACATATCAAGAGATTGCGTGTACCGAGTCACAGTATAAAAAGGCTCAATTACTCAACCTACAAGTTATTAATAGTTTTCTTCTAATTAGTTACGGGATTTATTGTTTCTGTTACTTTAATCGTCAAATTAGTCATTTTGTGTCTAATTAATTTTAAGGAAATTGTCAGCCTGAACCTCAAGTCATTATCGCTTTAATGGAGTTCATTCACGTATTTGGACTTTGGAATAACCAATATCAAATTTTGTATTATGGAATTATCTCTAGTGATTCAGCTTCAGGCCTTATATAGGCAATTTATGTCTTTTTTATCCTCAACTTAAGGATTATTCGGTTTCTAAAATTACAGGCAGGAAACATTTGCACTTGCATTTTAAACCCAATTAATGATGGCGTCCTAGCTGATTTCCGGCCACGGCGGCTGTTCTCTAATAAGGAGATCAGCCAGCTGCGCAGGACATATAATAGTGCACAAGCATTTGCGCAGACACAGGTGCGCTCACTCTCATAACCCGATGGGACGGCAATCCGACACGACCGGAGAGAGATCAGGCGCAAGACCGACATTAACGTGCTCTCCGATGCACGGGTGAATCAATCACCAACTTCAAAGTCCGGGCTGGTTTGTGAAATTTTCTAAAACCCACCATGCGATTTCGGCCCGTCCCGGGAATCGAACCCGAGACCTCGTACACAGCAGTCGGCTATGCGACAACTAGACCAACGAGGCAGTTAAAAAAAACCAATAAAAACTGATATTATGACAATGGCAAGAAAGTAAGAAATAGTTATGTATTTTTGCGCACACATTTCAAGTACAAATTATGGAAACTACAGAACCGATTTAAAAAAATCCTTTATCCATAGACAGCCACAATTTTTTTTGTATCATAGGCCATTTTTACTTTTACGGGAAGTTGTTCTCATGAAAAATTTGTGAAACCGCGAAAAACAGTTCGTGTAAATTATCATTTAATTTTTCTCCTGTTGAAACCTCATTGCGTTTACGAACTATTAGTCATATACAGATAACATTGCTGGCTACACGATTGATGCTAAAAGAGAATGATTTTAGTAATTCCTAATTACTAATCACCTACGTCAGCAGTTACAGGTTGCTATGCTATGCAATTGATCATGGTGTTTCCCAAATAATGCCGGAATAAAATTATAAAAACTCCGGATTCCGGTCTTTCTTGTAATAATAATATCGTTAAAATAATTAAATCGGGTATTGTATGTATGACGTATGTATATGCAGCTTGTTCTTTTTTTATTATTATTTTTATTTACTCACCTACTTAGCTGTAGTAAATCTCCTCGGATTCCGGATAAGTTTGGAATCATAGGTCTTTAGATCGGAAAATTCCGGACGTATAACTAGCAACCCTAACGGTAATACGTAATCCCACCAAAAACATACTGTAAAAAACTAGCCAAGTCTCTATGGAACTGCTTGTTTATCTCTAAAAAGTAATGAAATCTAGACAAAGTCGTGCTGAGTCTTAGGTTGCTTACTGCGATTTCTTTACTATAACAGTTAATGTTATATAACTGGCCGTTGACTTATACCCAGTTACTTAATAATTTTCAACGGCCAGTCATATCACAGTAACTGTTGCAGTAAAAGAATCTCAGTAAGAAACCTAAGACTCAGCACGACTTTGTCTAGATTTCATTACTTTTTAGAGATAAACAAGCAGTTCCATAGAGACTTGGCTAGTTTTTTACAGTATGTTTTTGGTGGGATTTCACTTCTTTTTGTAGAAAAATAAGCTTATTGACATTAACCTAAGGCGGTATGTTGATATCTGTAATAGTTTGGTTGGGCTCTTCTATTTTCTAATCAGGGTCACCAGGTACTCCAGATCTTCGATTATCCTAGTTTTTGTAGTTATCCCTTTATGTGGCCATTAAAACCTAACTCTGTACCAAATTTCAGCTCTTTGAGATTATGGGAAATACTAGTTCTATTTTGATGATCATGAGTGAGTGAGTGTCGAAAATATGAAACTTTGCTTTCGCTTAGCTTCGGAACTAAATTACCTACAGACTTGAAATTCTGGTTTTTAACTATGTGATTATAGCTTTCTGGATGACCAAAATTTCTGCGTTCTGGTCTTATCCAGAGGTTCTCAAATAGGGGCCTTAAAATGCGGCGAAATGGTTCCAGTAAAGGATGGTACGGCAGTGTTTGCTTTGCGCTCGACTTGGCGGGGGCACTGCCGTGCCCCCAAATATGAAGCATACAAGTGATACAAATTCCAATATGAGAAGGGGATGTTGAAATATCCCCTGCATAGCTCTATCTCATTTACAACTTTGCCTGTTTAGCTCATATGCAATATTGTGCAAACGTGGGATAGGTCATTTTGTAATGGTTCTTAATGCTCTTTATTAAATATGTTAGGTTGTTAGGTACTAGTAATTGGGAATTTAGTTTATTAATTAAGGAAATATTATAGACTTATATAAATTAGCTTATAGCACGTAATTCAAATACGGTACTTTTATGATGCTGCATGTGACGCTTTTCTGAGTAATCATACAGGAAAGAATTTTGTTACTATAGAAATATTATATATTCATATCTAATTGTATGATTAATAAGTTTCTAACTATGTGGTTTGCCTTGTAAAATTATTATCGTGTTCCCATGCAGCCTCATATTAAATGTTCTTGCGGTTTATTGTAATTTAATTTATGCCTTTGGTCCATGGTAACCAACTTCCGAAAAATAAGGAGGAAATGCAGGCGTTTGTCCTGCTATAGAAGTCAGCAAAGTTGGAAAAGACTCAACAGTAAGTAAGCCAGCGGCTCCGCCCGCGTAAAACTTAAAATCCCGTTTTGTGTTTTGTGGGAATTTCGGGAAATTCTTATCTCGCGTGTGAGTGTTAACATGAACCTCTGTGCAAAATTTCAGCTTTATAGGTTCACGGGTTTGGACCCTGCGTTGATGAGTCAGGACTTTGATTTGTATGTGTATATATAACTTCTAGAGCGATGCTAAAAATAGTATTTCTCGTTTTATGGGTGCGCAACCAGACAAAAAGTAGCTTATAGCCTTCCTCAATTAACGGTTTATCTAATATTTAGCTTATATTTCAAATCGTACCAATATCTCCTGAGTACGCGTTCAAACAAACACTTTTGCTTCATAATTAACATTTTTTTATTTACCCCGAGGCCAGGCTAAAGTCTTTCCACCATACCGCCTAGACTTTCATACTTTGCTTTATAATAGGTATTAGTATAGATTAACCCACTGTTATTCTTAAACTGTGACATTAGACTGTGGGTAGGCGCGCCTCGTGTCTCCACCTGCAACGTGGCTCACTCTGACAGACGGGCGTTATTTATGTATATCGACCTTTACAGTCCCATATCATGTCTGTTATGAACCGCCCGTCAATAAATATGTATCAAGAGCAAGACATACTATGTTTCGTGTGGAACTGTGTGTGGGTATATGTTATCTGTGCACCTGTTCCTGCCCAGGTGTTCGGAACTAAAAATAAAGAATGCTATTATTTGAAGTAGGTGAAAATAACGACGTAGTATGAAAAGTTAATGTCAAGTGCTGTTTTCTTTTTTGTAATTAGATTCAGTTCAGTAATTGCCCTGTTATGTAGTACTGGAGCAATTCACTGGGAGGACACTACATGTAATATTTTCTAAAGTTTCTACCCACTAATCAGCTGCTGAAAACACTTGGGCTCATCAACAAGCGACTGCTGCATGTCAAGTAATAAAATAATTAACTCTATAGCTAAATCGTTTTGCAAAAGAAACCGAACTCATACACCTGCCTTATTAAACCATTAACCAAAAAAGCCCCTATTACAAAACATCGCATAATTGTAGTTACAACACGAAAATATAAAAAAAACACATGAAAAACAAAACAGTAGAAGTTTATGTTAGTTTTCCACAAAGCAACGGCTGAGCAAACGAAGTCGCAGTCACGTCAAGTCGATGTTATCATGATCACCCACACTACCACGAAAACACAACACTATTTACTCACACATGTACAATACATTGCGCTATCAAAACCTACTCCTTAACCAAAGCTTCGTATTGAACCAGCAATGTACGTAACATGCAGGGCTGTGGTAGTTAAGGCTATACTTTGTAATACAGGGCTCCGGAAACGGAAGCGCCAGGTTGTGCTGGTAATGAATTTGCGCGGGCGGGCGCCGCCCTACGAAAATAAATTGCCACGTAGTTTCCTTGTTTTGTTTTTAAAAGCTTTCAGTTTACTTCAATGAATAACTGACTCGTGTGTGTTCTTAAAGTGTTCCGCGAACATCAGACGGCAATCTTAATCCAATTCCAGGTAAAATGAAATCGAATACATTTTTTGCTTGAAAATCACTGTAAAATTGACTTTTACCTCAAAACATAGATTTCTTATCGCATTGTGTAATCAACACAACAATAATCAAAAATGTATTAACTTCTGAATGAATCTCATAACCGTTAGCTGAAATAAATCTGCAATGTATTTTATAATTTTTTGTTGCGATATCTGATTTATGTTATCGTGGATTAAGACTTAGTCTTTTTATAGCGTTATAAATTTAATTTGCGTGTTAAAAAACGTATTAAATTGCTCTTTATTAAGCTAAACAAAAAGCGGCTCACGTGATGGGTACATAAAAAGGTAACAAAGCGGCACCGTTACACGGCAATTGTACGAAATTCAATTTGTGTAGCGAGGTCCCTCCGCGCCGCGCCGCGCCGCAGACGAGCGCCAAACACTAGCGCCGTGAATAACAATTATTGTGTTGATTACCGCACCGCGCCGCGTCTAATAATTCACTCTATGGCCTAAACTCTGTAATTACGCGGATGGAAACGTCGGCTCACCGTTTGAGATAAAAATCGTAGTGGGCCAGCCGCGGCCGCGCGCTCCGTTCCTACCGCCGCCCTCGGTAATTGCGGCCTTTCGTACAAACAACATAAACATTTATTTTGTTATGATCAAGCAAACGTTTTGTTTTACACTGATACATACGTCATTGTGTTACCTTAACGAATGTTATGCAAGGGAACGTTTCTAAGAACTCAGCAGTTGCGGTTTTAGCTGTTGACTGGGCTCTATCATTGCTTTTGCATGCAAACAGTATATCCTTTTATAATTTCAATTTCTTGTTTTTAGCTACATGAAAATTGTTTACTATTGACATGCGGGTATGAGTAAATCAAATACGTAGAATACGAATACATATTTGTTTTAAAAATGGAAGTTTATGCTGTCAATGAACTTCGGTCTTAATATTAACGTAACACATTTGGTAATTCAAATGACACACACTTAAAAGGTTAGGTTAGGTTTTGTAAACACCCTTATTAAGTATGTATTTACGCAAGTTACTTAGATAGTGAGTAATACTTATGTGAGCCAGAACTTAAACACATCAACTTAGGCACGTAGCATACATAATAAACATATTGATGTAAATAAATACCTTAACTTTTAATTAGGTTAACAAAAATAATTAATAGTGCTCACAAAATATATAATATACATATATATATATTTACTTTAACAGGAAAAATTATAATTAGTATTTAGATAACCACCTGTATGACGTCCAGCATTCCATTTAAGTACTGTTATAATAGAGGTAGATATTTTTGGAACACATACATTGCCTATGCGAATAGGTACTACATTACCTATAGTACTACACGCTTCTGTAACACCATAACGAGGTCATTCTGATGCAAACTGTTACAAATTGCTAATTAGATTCTTCCAATCAATTGTGTAAAAGATAGTATATCTGTTACCTTGCGCGCAAACGGCTGAACGGATTTTAATGAAACATGGTAATATCTTGGAAGTAGTTAGTCCCCTGAGGAAGCGTAAGGTACAGACGACAGCACATCAAATTACCACAATCTGTCAAACTGCGATAGATTTTCAACCTTATCACAGTACACAGATCGGTATACGTTACGTACCTGCTGTCGTCTGTACCTAAAAAATGTTCTATCACTAGAATCGTGCGGCACCTAATGTGTCATGATGTAATCTTGACTTAATTTTAAATACAGTTCCATCAACCGGTCCACAATATTACAACACGTTAAACTTACTCGTACCTCTTTATAAGTGGGAAATCATCAGATGCAAGTGCATTGGGAGAGAGTGCCAGACTTCTACAAACTAAAATCCACCTTTGTTCCTTCTGAAGCTCTTTGTGTGCCAGGGCCGCGGTAACTTTCGAACAATCCGATATGTAGATTATATTAAGTTAATATCTTCGTCTTGCCCCGTTCTCAATTTTACTTTGTATATGTGCAACATTTTACGCTTCCATTCCTCTTTATCATCCCTTTGCTAACCATTAATTAACTTACTACATTATTCTGATATCAAACAATCACATTAATGTATACAATGTTTACGTATGGAAAACATATAAGTAGTTCGTAGCATGAAGCGTATCATAGTTCCGAATAGTTAGTTTCCGAGAAGGCGCTTGCGGCGCGGCGGTGCGCGCTCAAATTACAGGGGCGCAACCACCGCGCCTGGCCCAAATCTACGCTGCCCAAACAATCGAATTAGCTGTAATGACTCCCATGCACCTAGTAGTTTAGACCCCTTTCGGTGCCGACGACTTTCACTGCTAATACGATATCGGCTCTCGTTACAGTAAGAAATATTGTTATCGGTGTCAGCTATGATGATTTTTTTGTCTCTACCAACTTAATTCAATTTACAACGCAAAAATTTTCATAACTAAACTAGCCCAACACACATCCTCACATAATATATTGTGTTCTATTTAAGTTTAATTTACATTAATTTAGTTCGTACACCAATTCAATGACCGGTGATTAATGTTCACGGAGCGGTATAAACTAAAAGATAAATTAACGTCATTTTAATACCTACTCCGATATAACAGGCGTGCGTATAAAAAATCCTATTAGTCGGCCGGGTTCGTCCAAACATTAGACAAAGGCCGCTACGGACATAAATACATATGGGCTCGCTACCAATAATTACCGTTTATTATAAAGGGTGAAATAAAGCGCATTCCAAACAAACGGGTACATGGTACATTCGGTAGTAGGTGTCACAGGTCGTGTCTAAGCTCATCAATCTTGGCTCCATTTAATGTTGGGTAGAATAGGCGAGCGAGCGGGCGGCGAGCGCGCGGGTTGGGAACAAAACTGGCTCGCGTGCACAATGAGCGAGCGAACAAGAGCGATGCCGCGCAAATGGAATACGCCGGCGACGCCATTGTCGATACACAAAAGAAAGGCAATCATTCGACATGAATAAATATCTTTGAATAATGGGGCCTCGCTGCCTATAATGAAATGTTTTATGTATCGGAATTATCGCGTATAACCGCTTTTATACGACGCTACACTTCCTTGTTAATGTTTGATTCGCGGTTTCGTTATCATATTCAGATTAAAGCCTGAAGCGGTCCAATGGTAATTTACGGTATTTAATTAATGTACCTTTAATTAAGATACAAGATAGGTAGATGGGATGGTTAATAGCCTTATCATTACTAATGCGTAATAATTCAAGTAAAATTATGCCCTGAAGTATGAAAAAGGTTCGACTCTCATTAAATTTTCTTTCAATAATGACAGCGAATGGGTATGTATTTATGTATTCATTTTATTTATTTAACAGTATATGTACAGACGACAGCACATCAAGTTACTACAATCTGTCAAATTTCTGCAATGGATTTTCAACCTTATCGCAATGGCGGTAGGTTAATATTTGATTGGTAAAATTTGACAGATTCGTATACGTTGACCTGCTGTCGTCTGTACATAGATGATGAGACAAAAATTAACATAGAACAATTAAGTACAAAGGCACTGATTATAGGTACTTTAAGAAATCTCTTCCAGCAGGCCCGCTATGTAATATACATTATGTGTAATTCAANCTTAATTCAATTTACAACGCAAAAATTTTCATAACTAAACTAGCCCAACACACATCCTCACATAATATATTGTGTTCTATTTAAGTTTAATTTACATTAATTTAGTTCGTACACCAATTCAATGACCGGTGATTAATGTTCACGGAGCGGTATAAACTAAAAGATAAATTAACGTCATTTTAATACCTACTCCGATATAACAGGCGTGCGTATAAAAAATCCTATTAGTCGGCCGGGTTCGTCCAAACATTAGACAAAGGCCGCTACGGACATAAATACATATGGGCTCGCTACCAATAATTACCGTTTATTATAAAGGGTGAAATAAAGCGCATTCCAAACAAACGGGTACATGGTACATTCGGTAGTAGGTGTCACAGGTCGTGTCTAAGCTCATCAATCTTGGCTCCATTTAATGTTGGGTAGAATAGGCGAGCGAGCGGGCGGCGAGCGCGCGGGTTGGGAACAAAACTGGCTCGCGTGCACAATGAGCGAGCGAACAAGAGCGATGCCGCGCAAATGGAATACGCCGGCGACGCCATTGTCGATACACAAAAGAAAGGCAATCATTCGACATGAATAAATATCTTTGAATAATGGGGCCTCGCTGCCTATAATGAAATGTTTTATGTATCGGAATTATCGCGTATAACCGCTTTTATACGACGCTACACTTCCTTGTTAATGTTTGATTCGCGGTTTCGTTATCATATTCAGATTAAAGCCTGAAGCGGTCCAATGGTAATTTACGGTATTTAATTAATGTACCTTTAATTAAGATACAAGATAGGTAGATGGGATGGTTAATAGCCTTATCATTACTAATGCGTAATAATTCAAGTAAAATTATGCCCTGAAGTATGAAAAAGGTTCGACTCTCATTAAATTTTCTTTCAATAATGACAGCGAATGGGTATGTATTTATGTATTCATTTTATTTATTTAACAGTATATGTACAGACGACAGCACATCAAGTTACTACAATCTGTCAAATTTCTGCAATGGATTTTCAACCTTATCGCAATGGAGGTAGGTTAATATTTGATTGGTAAAATTTGACAGATTCGTATACGTTGACCTGCTGTCGTCTGTACATAGATGATGAGACAAAAATTAACATAGAACAATTAAGTACAAAGGCACTGATTATAGGTACTTTAAGAAATCTCTTCCAGCAGGCCCGCTATGTAATATACATTATGTGTAATTCAAACCCTTGCTTAAAGAACTTACAATAAACAAACATAGAAACTTTCTTTCATAATCTTGAGTACCTCCTACTTATTTGTTATTAACGCTATTAACATGTTTTACTTAATACATAAGTGCACTTACTTATGACCTATTCTATAAAATACACCTTATTAGGAAGGATAATGAATAATTCATGTACATTCAGTAATTAACCGCATAATTATCAATTAATTTTGTAATGACACATCATCTTTGACATTACGCAAAACCTTATTACATAGAAATCCCAAAGTTCTGTGATTGCGTCACAGTACTCTCATAGTAACACTGCGGCAATTAATTAGCTCCACTACAATACATGACCAATTAGTTTTATGAGCCTATTACTGAAAACAATACATAATTAACTTTTCTCAGTAAACAATAGTCATCAAAAATTTAATTTATCATTTTGTATCCCAACATTGTTCTCTTACTTATCGTTAGGGCTTTTAATTTCAACGAGATGAGGAAAATAGTATACCTACATATATGTACACGCAAATATACATTATGGTAAGTATACATTTACTCATTATTCTCAGAATGAATAAAGGTTTGAGATATTACCTATCTGTTCTTATACCTAGATAAATTTGTTTATTTCCTACGCGTAAATATTCTGAAGTGGAGAGACACCAATGGAACCTCTTAAATGGCAAAACAGATAATAGAGTTGAAACTTCCATAAATAATATGGAAGAAGAAATAAAATTAAGTAGGAACTTAACTTGATAAAGAGCTTAATTTATTTAGTGCATATACTTACATAAATAAAAAGCTCTTCATCGAATTAGTTTTCTACCATACAAATTACCCAAATAATTGAGCCTATATTATACTTCTTTAGACAGCAAAAGCACGAAGCAATAAGCATATAATTTTCCCATAGACAAAAACACCAGCACTCCGTAGAACTTTAATCAAATCACGAAGCATCTCATTCGGTCGCAGCGTCCGTTTCTCCGTTAATTTTTCCGGTACGTTTCCGAATCGAATAGCATTAATTAGAGTTGCGCCGGAGTGCGGAACGAAGCGACGGAGGACTCACGCTCCTCCACCAATAAATCAATTTAATCTAATTTAATTTGAGCCAGGCTTCCTCCGAACTTTTTCGAAGTCACGCAACCTCGATGTTTAAGGACGAGTCCTTATAACGTTTTAGGAAAATGCCGGTATGATATTTTTATGATACCTAGTACTGATGCGTTTCTGTTATTGGGTAATTAAGTAATATGATATGAAGCCACAATAAAACATTTGAATTGAATTAGGTAATTAATAAGTAAACTAATAATTTCCCCTGTAAAGTGATTATCATATTGTATAAGTTCATCATCATCAGCCTTTTTCATCATCCCACTGCTTGGCACAGACCTCGTCTCACGAGTAGAAAGATTGAGCATTAATCACCACATACGAGTTAGAAAATAAAAATACATATACATACAGCAGTTAAGCGTTTTATATTATAACTACATTCCAAGATTCGAGGATAATATTCACTAATGGCCGGTTTCTGAGTCCCGCTATCGAAAGGTTATCTATTCATTTTTAAGGGAAAATGAATAGATAAACCACCGATAAAGGTGCTCAGAAACTGGCCATAAATAAAGCATCAATAAGTTCACATCAGACGTAGCGTTACGCATTTTCGTAGCATCTCGTAGCGCGTAGCACTATTAATTTATCTCCAGTAATTGCTTACATGAATCACCACAATACAAACGCTTTATTTAAAAATACTGTTACTGCAAATAACAATTGACTACTAAAATAGATTTTTTATATCTAAACAAAGACTTGGCGAGCTCACGTTTTAACAATCGCCTAAATAACTTTACAATGTACGAAAGTACATAACAAGGCCAATTAAAAATGACAAAAGCCATTATAGACAGAATCCGATTCTTTGTTTATTGTAAATACAAATGCTATTTTAAGGACTATAAGAACCGTTCACTGAATTACAATAAAAATACTTAAATTTTTCAAATATTTAAAAGCAGCTGTTTTTTTTTAAGTAATATTAACTTTCTATTACAAAAAATAAACCAGGAAATGATGAGAACTAGCAACTCTAGGGATTGAAAGCAACTTTTACTGAATAAATAAATTAATTAAATTGATAAATTCAAAATTCTCCTGGTGAAACTTTTCTACCAAATGTATATCGTTAATTCCGATCAGTAAATACAGTCACTAGTAGCTACTGCTATAAGGATATGAGGCAAGTCACGTTTGATGAGATCATGGCCAACACATACAAAAAACTCTTTAAACAGTAGCACAACACGTTCCCACATGAATCAATACGTTCACTATTCACTCCTATTTAGATTCAAGCTACCAAATAAATGAGTTAACAACTAATCGAGTCTACCGAACTGGGTATACCATCATTTTGCGCTTCATTATAACTTAGTAGCAGCACAATAATAAGACACACATCAATGGCTAATTCAATTTCATCTCAACAAATTGAATTTGTTCTATGTGAGTGTACATTCTTGTTCGTACAATGAGTATACCAACAAAGAGGCGGAATACCAACATGGAGGAGCCGCGACCACACAGCTTGCCGTCACGTTTCCAATGAGATCGGTGCCGCGATGACACCCTTGAAATGTTTTTAATAGCGTGATTTATAGAGCAAATTAAACATTTGACTTGCCGTGAATTTGACGCTGAGTGGATCGGTCACGCACGGACACTGCGCCCGCGCTGCCTTCCTCTCGGTGTACAGCCGAGCACTCAGCTGTTGAGGAAATTATTATAATGCTGCAGTCAATGGCCGATGATTATGATTTAATGAATTAATGTAATTGATATTGAGGGCGTTACAAATGTCTGTTGCATGTGTAGTGTGATGAGGAAGTTATTTACACACATCAGAAAATAAACGTTAATAACAATCTCAGTAAGTAATATTTTTCAAGGGAAGAGTTTACTGAAATAAATTTTAAAGGATATAAGATGTACATATATCCTACCTACTTACCTAATCTACGTTTATTGCGTACCTGACTTTTTCCTCTATACTTACATACGTACATTTTACCAATTGTAAAACAAATTCCCATTGACTCACTCTTATCAGAATCTGAAAAATAATATTTACGCAAAAAAGGTACCTATGGTAAACTTCGAGGAAAACCACGACTTTCTATGGAAATGCTTAGCTTTTAGTGGATGAGTGTACGTACCAGCGCGCGACAGAGCCTGCAGTCGGGTGGTCGCAGCTGATTAATACGAATCACTACCGTCTTCCACGGAAGGTTTTTTCCACAGACGACACCGTGCGTGCGCGTGAGAACCAATTTCCACCGCTCCACGCCACCATGCCGTTTTGGCACTAACGGTACCGTATCACCAGTATAAAAGCTCCCACTGTGAAAGTACCAATAGCTAATAAAATGAGCACAAATCACGTAGGTCAAACCAACCGTGAAAATGCGTTTGCAGTAGTGGTTATCGTCGTTTTGTTAAGTTATACCTATGTTGTGACAGCCTGTTGGTATTACGGGCATTACGCTGGCCTGTCAACGGCGCGCCATTGTAGGTAAAGCATTTCTTAAAATATCAACGATGTTAATCATAGTGACAGTAATTGATTTCTTTTTTTAGTCACAAGTTTTTTACTTGTCTCAGTACTGTACCCAAAGGTATATCTTTTCGTGAGTTTGTTATTAAAAACCTTAAGTTGCTTTTTTGAGATATTTTGCCTAAACAATTCTATGTTATCTTACCACTATTTCTGAAATTCGCACTTAGTTTTCTACACAGTCACCGACTGCCACACTCATAGCGAAAAAATACCCACTAGTAATTTGAAAGTGGTTTCAATGCGCTGTTGCCAGTAAAGCAGGCAGTAAAGTGCGCGTTGTAAAGGAGTCCAATCAGCTGCCTGTCGTCCAATATTTGTTATAGGCTGCGCAGCCGCAAGTGCCCATTGTGTCTCGTACCAATGTACTGAACCACTCGTTATACTTTCAGCCACCGATTTGTGAGATAGAGGGTGAATTGCGTACAATCAAGAGCAGTATAGAAATAGTTTATGAATAAATATACTTTCAATAATTTAAATCTGGCAGCTTATAAACTAGACTATCGGCCGACTAGCGCGCCGTATGCGCGCGCAGAAGATTTTCATACTGTTCAAGCCATTTGGTCGATAGTTCGCCGACTGTTTGATTAGCCATCCCGTCGAACTTTTTAGTCTGCCGATACTAGTCTCATCAGTGTGCCTGTGTGCATACATCTCCGTACTTATCAAACGCCCGATCAAACTGGCGGTCGACTTAAAAATATGTAGTGTGCGATAACTCTTAGATATACGACTTTTTAACTCAAAAGTGAGTAATGAGTATTGAACGTCCTTCGTTGCGTCAACGTTGTATCATTTATTCAAGTAGGTATTCAAGTAGGTACAGACGACAGCACATCAAGTTACCACAATCTGTCAAATTTCTGCAATCGATTTTCAACCTTATCACAATGGAGGTAGGTTAATGTTCGATTGGTAAAATTTGACAGATTCGTATACGTTGACCTGCTGTCATCTGTACAATACGGTTGTGACGTATATTTTTTAAGAAGTAAATTAATTATTGAAACTAACCTAAAACTCGACTCGTTGCGTAATTTGTAGGTATAGGATATTACAGCAAAATTTTAAAAATCAGTCATTGACAGTTACATATACCTCAACTTATAGAACATATGTTCTAAATCTTTATCTGTATGATAACTAAATTTATTTAATATTAAGTACACTTTTTAGATTGAAACCTCCTGTAAATACAGTATGACTTACCATCTGCTCTAATATCGCAGTTTACAAAATGTCACAGAACCTATCTTTTACATTCTTAAATATTTAAAAAATGAGGAAAATGTAAGGTATCCATATTGATGCCACTTTACTGCGGAATTCAATATTCTGTCTATCTCCGGATTTGCTTACTAAAGATAGGAATTTGACATTTCTTGTATGGGGCTAATGTCAAAATTATATCTCTAGTAAGCAAATCCATAGCTTGGTTATTGGGAACGGCCGTTAGTGTCATATTGTTTGGTACGTGAATTAGTAGCGCAAAACCTATGTAACTTAATTCGTTAGATCACATATGTTCCGTTTATTAGAGAAATGTAATTTAGAGCCCGTATCTAAAATAGAAAAAAATAGAATGATCTTTATTTTTTAATCACTATTTTAATCTTTGACAATATCAAGAACCATTTTACTTTAGTGTAGCCGCCCATTTAGATAAAAAAAATATTAATTTCTTACCAATTTCCTTACCGTTCTATTTTGACAAGTTTGTAGAAAACAATTTTGAAAACTGTCGGTAAGCGGATAAGTTCGTTTTAATTGGGAGAAGTAAAATTACTTGAAAATATCGAATAAATTAATCATCTCGAATATACCTATACGAAACTCAGGAAAGTCCATGACTCAATCGACCATTCTCGTCACGGTTTTACAAAAATATGACACCTAAGTATATCGGAATCACTTCAATAAAATAAGTACTCAACTATTTAGACAAAAGTTAGGGCAATACCCGATTCCCAATTACATCAATCCAAAACAAAATTCTCCAATAATCTCGTAATTTGAAAAGTAAAGGATGACGTTAACGAACTTCTTATTAATTGACACTCACATTACTTCCAGGATATTGTGCAAACATTACTTTACTTATGCTGGTTTCAAAGGTCAAAAAATACCTAACCTACATTAATACGAAATCCCACGTACCACATCATCATACTTACCACACAGACGGTAATATTTTGTAATAACTATGTATATGATGTAAGGCATATAAATACAAAATACCACACAAATACTATAATATTTTGTAATATTAATTAGTATAATAAAACTAATTTAATATTTAAAAATGTAAAAAATATGTTTCAAAATAAAGTTTTGATTAAAGCTTTTAATTTTTTCAAGAACTTTTGACAACCTATTCTCAAAAATAGGTGTAAACTTTCTGTACTTACCTATTAGTTTATTCCCTTATTAAAATATTAATAAGTAGGCTATTCCTGTATTACCTACGGCTTGCGGATACTTGTATTGTTTTAACAGGATAATTAATCAAACCAAATTATTATATCATCCCTTTTCTACTAAAATTGCAGGAAATTCCGCAAAGCGTCACCTTATTCACTATCGTGACCATAAAAGGGAAACCACGGCATTTAGCTGTACCTACTAATGTATTTACTTTAATTACATTAAAATTCTAATCAGTGGGTATCATACTTTGAATAATATATCCTAGTGTTGAATTAAATATAGGTAACACTAACGGCCAGTTTCATTAGTTCCATATGAAGTTCCAAATAGCTAACCGACAGACAGTACAATAGAAACATTTTTAATTTTAACAACTTTTTTTTGGCATGATCTGTCAGATAACTACCTATCTAAAACTCATAGAATTTCTGGAACTTGCCGTAAAAGTATAATCAGTGAATATTTAATAAAACCCAAATTAACATTGGGTTTTAACGCTACCAATCTGTTTTCACTCCCTCGAAGTCACGGTGACATCGTCGTACGTAACACCTCAGCGCTGAACACAAAAGGTGTTCAGTGGCGGGCTGCGGCAACGCCCGAGGGTAAACGGCACTCAATTTAACCATTTCTCTATATTAATTACCAAAACAGCCCCCGGCCGTTGCTTCGCGCATAAATAACAAAAAATGACGTGTATACGTCACGCCGGTCGACTCCACCGATTACATTAGCAGCCCCCTTCTGAAGCTTAAACGAGTTTAAGGGAGGCGATTTATAACGCGTTTGAAACTTAACCTCGCGTATAAATTGTATAAAATCCATAAAACTTCTTCATAGACATCACCTGTCCTTTGAATTTGTTCTTAGTTTTTACGGAGAAGGAAAATATGGGCAATACATAGGTATGTAAATGGATTATGAGTAAATTAGCTATTAAGTATGTATGGTACTATTATTTGTTCGACTGTTAATATTGTATTTACGCTATACCTATTAGTCTAGACATAGCTAGGTAAGAAGGCTTGTACATACGTTGATATTATTATGATGTAGGCAAAGACGTCAGCAGGCATACCCGATCTGTATTTAATGAGGGGAGAGAATTTTCAATGGCGGGTTTTCTCAATGAATACAACAGTTATAATTGAATGTATTTTATTTTATTTAATGTACTTAATCGACTTATTCTACAGTTAATTTGACACTGATAAAACGGACGATAACACAAAAAGAGTGAATTGCACCAAAATTTGTAAAATCGACGATTTGAAAACTGAAAGTAAGTAGTTCGGTTATCGTTATAATTTAATGGAGCAACCCACCCTGAATAAAACAAGTCCAATGTGAAAAATTAACAATACTTGCTTAAAATTAGAGACTAAAACTATTTGAAATAAACTTTTAACAGTTTTGTAACATGCCATAATTGTATTTTACATTCTAACAACTTATTTATTTATAGAAATTTAAATATGTACAGAATACAACTTAATTTTAGCAGATTTTCTAATATTACTGGTACCTATCTGATTACATTCATGTATTCAGTTGCAAGATAAATAATGAGGTAAAAAAATGGAGTTCCCTTTTTTACATATTCTACTTTTAGGCTTTTTAGTAACAAGATATAGAACAAAGCAGAATATCCGATGTCAGGTAGATAGTGGTGGCGTAAATACAACCAATTTAACTATTTACTTTAAATACTTACTTAGATATCTATCTACAACCAACCAGACAGGACATATCGTATCAACTGTACCTTATGTAATATTTAGGTACCTTCTATAGACACAACCCACATTTGTAGAGAAGATGCACTTTAGTATTGTAATTGATTTGATCATCAGTTACTTATTGATAGGAAATATCGTTGACATCTTCATGAAACAGTGGACCTTGCACTCGTTGGGATCCGAACCGAACCCTGCATTTGTGACTTGTCAATTCCAGCCATACAGCCACTAGCGGCTACCTAGGTTGACCCTTGTTACTATGTAAAGTAGGTACACTTAAAATAGGGTTCAATGTCCATGGATTACCTATATTAAACTTTATACAGTCATCCTTACCATAAAATAAACAAATTTATGAGTGCAAAGGTTGTTGGAGATAAAAATGGAAATTATCAATAATATTTTGAAAATTAAGTCTTAACTGAAGATGTTCAAGTGGCGATGGCGGCAGGAACGAGGGCCACATAGCCGCCCGCAGCGCCAGCAAGTCTGGCCGGTACGCCACCACCGGCGCGCGCGCATCCGCCACCACTTCACTACTACCCTTATTGTCCACTCCACTACCCAACAAACTGTCTATGGAGAACGACTTCCTCCAACTGTCCTTATCCGTATCAGTCACTGTACAAGAACTAGGAATCACTGGTGCCTCGAACACTTGCAGCGGTGGAACCCTCACGTTCAACTGCCCCGCCAGAAACTGCTGATTGAAGTTAGCCAGCGCCGTCAGCTCCGACTTGAAGCTATCCTTCTGATCCGTGTGCAGCTTAAACCTCTTGCGTCTCCGGAGCAGCGAGCCGTTCTCGAACATGTCGAAGGCCTGCGGGTGCAGCGTCCAGTAGGCGCCCTTGCCGGGCCGGTCCGGCCGGCGCGGCACCTTCACGAAGCAGTCGTTGAAGGAGAGGTTGTGCCGCAGCGAGTTCTGCCAGCGCTGCGTGTTGCGCCGGTAGTACGGGAAGCGGTCCGTGATGAACCGGTAGATCTCCGACAGCGGCAGCATGCGCTCCGGGGAGCTCCAGATCGCCATCGCCGTCAGGGATATGTACGAGTACGGAGGTTTCTGATCGCCGTAGGAATCGCGCGGTGGCCGCGGCATGTTCGATAGTGCTAAATGCTAATGATATGTGTCGGGGCGGCGAGCGCGCGGGCGTGGCGCCGGTGGGCGGGGTGGCGCGAGGCCCCGCCCCCCGCCCGCGCCCCTCGCCGTCAGATATGATAACGAGAATGCCACTCGGCGAACAAACCGCATCTCCCCCTGGGACTATCATTACTGACATGATTGACTGTGCACTTACCTCCTGTTGGTTTAAACCTGTATAATGCTAAATAGACATTCACTACACCAGACTTTCAAATGCTTAAAACCAAACTCACCATCAATAAACACAGAACCAGCAACTAAGTACTTATAAATAATGGCACTCAANTATACGTCACGCCGGTCGACTCCACCGATTACATTAGCAGCCCCCTTCTGAAGCTTAAACGAGTTTAAGGGAGGCGATTTATAACGCGTTTGAAACTTAACCTCGCGTATAAATTGTATAAAATCCATAAAACTTCTTCATAGACATCACCTGTCCTTTGAATTTGTTCTTAGTTTTTACGGAGAAGGAAAATATGGGCAATACATAGGTATGTAAATGGATTATGAGTAAATTAGCTATTAAGTATGTATGGTACTATTATTTGTTCGACTGTTAATATTGTATTTACGCTATACCTATTAGTCTAGACATAGCTAGGTAAGAAGGCTTGTACATACGTTGATATTATTATGATGTAGGCAAAGACGTCAGCAGGCATACCCGATCTGTATTTAATGAGGGGAGAGAATTTTCAATGGCGGGTTTTCTCAATGAATACAACAGTTATAATTGAATGTATTTTATTTTATTTAATGTACTTAATCGACTTATTCTACAGTTAATTTGACACTGATAAAACGGACGATAACACAAAAAGAGTGAATTGCACCAAAATTTGTAAAATCGACGATTTGAAAACTGAAAGTAAGTAGTTCGGTTATCGTTATAATTTAATGGAGCAACCCACCCTGAATAAAACAAGTCCAATGTGAAAAATTAACAATACTTGCTTAAAATTAGAGACTAAAACTATTTGAAATAAACTTTTAACAGTTTTGTAACATGCCATAATTGTATTTTACATTCTAACAACTTATTTATTTATAGAAATTTAAATATGTACAGAATACAACTTAATTTTAGCAGATTTTCTAATATTACTGGTACCTATCTGATTACATTCATGTATTCAGTTGCAAGATAAATAATGAGGTAAAAAAATGGAGTTCCCTTTTTTACATATTCTACTTTTAGGCTTTTTAGTAACAAGATATAGAACAAAGCAGAATATCCGATGTCAGGTAGATAGTGGTGGCGTAAATACAACCAATTTAACTATTTACTTTAAATACTTACTTAGATATCTATCTACAACCAACCAGACAGGACATATCGTATCAACTGTACCTTATGTAATATTTAGGTACCTTCTATAGACACAACCCACATTTGTAGAGAAGATGCACTTTAGTATTGTAATTGATTTGATCATCAGTTACTTATTGATAGGAAATATCGTTGACATCTTCATGAAACAGTGGACCTTGCACTCGTTGGGATCCGAACCGAACCCTGCATTTGTGACTTGTCAATTCCAGCCATACAGCCACTAGCGGCTACCTAGGTTGACCCTTGTTACTATGTAAAGTAGGTACACTTAAAATAGGGTTCAATGTCCATGGATTACCTATATTAAACTTTATACAGTCATCCTTACCATAAAATAAACAAATTTATGAGTGCAAAGGTTGTTGGAGATAAAAATGGAAATTATCAATAATATTTTGAAAATTAAGTCTTAACTGAAGATGTTCAAGTGGCGATGGCGGCAGGAACGAGGGCCACATAGCCGCCCGCAGCGCCAGCAAGTCTGGCCGGTACGCCACCACCGGCGCGCGCGCATCCGCCACCACTTCACTACTACCCTTATTGTCCACTCCACTACCCAACAAACTGTCTATGGAGAACGACTTCCTCCAACTGTCCTTATCCGTATCAGTCACTGTACAAGAACTAGGAATCACTGGTGCCTCGAACACTTGCAGCGGTGGAACCCTCACGTTCAACTGCCCCGCCAGAAACTGCTGATTGAAGTTAGCCAGCGCCGTCAGCTCCGACTTGAAGCTATCCTTCTGATCCGTGTGCAGCTTAAACCTCTTGCGTCTCCGGAGCAGCGAGCCGTTCTCGAACATGTCGAAGGCCTGCGGGTGCAGCGTCCAGTAGGCGCCCTTGCCGGGCCGGTCCGGCCGGCGCGGCACCTTCACGAAGCAGTCGTTGAAGGAGAGGTTGTGCCGCAGCGAGTTCTGCCAGCGCTGCGTGTTGCGCCGGTAGTACGGGAAGCGGTCCGTGATGAACCGGTAGATCTCCGACAGCGGCAGCATGCGCTCCGGGGAGCTCCAGATCGCCATCGCCGTCAGGGATATGTACGAGTACGGAGGTTTCTGATCGCCGTAGGAATCGCGCGGTGGCCGCGGCATGTTCGATAGTGCTAAATGCTAATGATATGTGTCGGGGCGGCGAGCGCGCGGGCGTGGCGCCGGTGGGCGGGGTGGCGCGAGGCCCCGCCCCCCGCCCGCGCCCCTCGCCGTCAGATATGATAACGAGAATGCCACTCGGCGAACAAACCGCATCTCCCCCTGGGACTATCATTACTGACATGATTGACTGTGCACTTACCTCCTGTTGGTTTAAACCTGTATAATGCTAAATAGACATTCACTACACCAGACTTTCAAATGCTTAAAACCAAACTCACCATCAATAAACACAGAACCAGCAACTAAGTACTTATAAATAATGGCACTCAACAAATTTGGGTAATATGTATGTATTTATCAATACATTAGGTATCAAATCCCACCTGTTTATTTAAGTACCTACCTACCTAAATTAAGAAAATTATTTCAATTTATTGAGGCCAAGAACTATGCGTTCTAGCGACCTACCCTTACCTACTAAATCTACCTAATAGGTCTTAAAATATGTAATCTCGAAAACTAAGTATTTAGGTACCTGCTCATTCAATTTTGAAAGCCTAAGCCTTATCTAGCTTTTTTGTTAACCTACTTTTTTATTTTATTTTTTTCTTCTTTAACGTGAAAAAATAAGTTTAGTCTAAACAGTTGGGTTCAATTTATGTAGATATATAATTTATATAATGCCGCTCAATCCCAACAAATTGTTAAAATTATTGAAATGTATCACGATGCCAGCGCCATCTCTTGGCGAGTAGCGTAACTAATTTCATAATAAGCGCAGCATTATTTCATTTGCTATGGCAAATATAAACGAATTGCTTATGAAATTCAGGGAAATAATTACAGAACCCATTAAAGCCTTAAAATCATTACCTATTTGACAGCGATCATCGTTATCCTCCTGCCCTTATCCCCTTATCCCAATTTTGTGGTCGGCGTAGCATGTTTTCTTTTTCCATACGCACACTTACCTACCACCGATACAAAAATAAAACCAAAATATTGTAACAATATTTTATTATACATACATGATTCGCTTACACATGATAAATTACACTGATCAACAATAAAGTTTCACAAATCTCGAGGGAAGGGTATAAAAGTTGGTATAAGAATAAAAAGTTTCATCTAAAAAGGTTAGACTATGTACTTCATTCTGTTTGTGTTTCTCTCTTCATTTATATACGTTCACAGTTTGGATGTGAGCTCCGGAACAGCCTTGAACAAGTCGGCGACCAAGCCGTAGTCGGTCACCTGAAAAAAAAATGTGTGAGATTCGGTTCATTTTTTTATGTGCATACAACTTTAATGGCCATTTTCACAGGTTCCAGAGATAGTTCTAAATAGATCTCAGATAGCTCTCTAGAACCTCTGAAACTGACCGTAAATAGCAGTGGTAACATTATACTTATTTGGTATGTTTTATACTCATGTCAAGATTAGTAGATATAAAAGTATCACTGCAGCTGTGACAATGAATAATTTCAGTGTAATTACGGATGTTTATGTAGCAAACTAATAAATTTTTCTCGCATTCAATTTAATATAAATAATTCCGAAAATAGCACACTATAGGCACAGGCTACTGCCGATTTACAGATTTCCTTCCCAATAAATTAATCAATGTAAGAAAAAATATATAATTTGTGCCGTTATCACTAAGCGCTCGCTATTTACGAAAAAGATAAGGTACTGATAAAAATTTTAGAGACCTTGACTTGTTGACAGCAGATAACTAATGTCACTATCAGCTTTATTAGGATATTTAATTTTCTAACAATATACAAGCCCTAATAACTTCTAATGTATTGAATGAGTTTGTCTGTTAATTTGTCAAGCTGTCATACTGAAGATTGAACTATGGGTATAAATTATAAATTAAATTAAATAAATTACATGATAAGATATTTAGCTTTATATTTACCTGGAAGATAGGTGCCTCAGGGTCCTTGTTGATAGCAACAATGGTCTTGGAATCCTTCATACCAGCCAAATGCTGGATAGCACCACTAATGCCTACTGCGATGTATAGGTCCTACAACACAATAAGACATTTTAATAAGAATATATTTCAAAACTTGCTTTAAACTTATTAGAGGAAGTTGCCACAGAATTGCAATTCATTAATAAAATTATAGTGTTTATCAGACCTCGAAGTATCTAGAACTTGGATAAGATCTTTAGTAAAGTAAATATGTAATGAGAAAAGGTAAGTGATAAAATAATATCAATTATCAATACTCACAGGGGCAACAATCTTGCCGGTCTGACCGATTTGCAAGTCGTTGGCGACGAAGCCGGCGTCCACGGCCGCTCTGGAGGCACCCACTGCGGCGTTCAACTTGTCAGCTAGGTCATACAGCAGCTTGAAGTTCTCGCCCGACTTTAGACCACGACCTGGCAATGAGAATCAAGTTTTATGTATAATATTCACAAAACAATAAAGTACACTACATTTGACACTGGCACAGAGCAACATGGGAAGACAGAAAAAAATATATGTTGAAGTTCCAGTTTGAATTTACTTGTATTGGAAATTTTTACAGGAATATTTTCACATTGGAAATTATTATTCGAATGGTTATAACAGAATTTTGTGTGAAGACAACATGGATGTCTTATTGGACTATTCACATACGTTATATGTCCTATAACGACCGTAAATAAGAGTATTTCCTTACCACCAGCGACAATGTTCTTGGCACTAGTAAGTTCAGGTCGGTCAGACTTCGCAAGTTCCTGCTTGACGAACTCAACAAGGTCCGTCTTGAAGTCGCCTTCAGGTGCCTTGTCTACGGCTGCAGAGCCTCCCTCAAGTGGCTCTGGGGGGAATGCTGTGCTACGAACCGTGATCACCTTGATAGCATCCTTGGCTTCCAATGTGAGGACCGCATTACCTGGAATATGGTACACAACATTTTGAGCAAAAATTAGATTGAATATTTTCTGTAAAGAAAATGTTTTACAGCATGTATTTTATGAAGTCAAGGTGATGAATGAATAATGTAAATACAACTTAATGTAGGTATTCAAGTTTAGTATTCAATACCTATTGTGTATATTGAAATTTTAAGACCCATTTAATTGTACTTGTTAATAGTATTGTCATGATTTCTACCATGTAAATAGATATATGCTCAATGTAACGGAAGAGGTAGATAAGCAATAACTTCACCTGCATAGATGGTTCTGACAAAGGTGTTAGCATCCTTAACTCCGATGATATCCGTGATAGGAGAGACATCAAGTTTAGCTGCTACTCTTGGCAGAACAGCTTTGCCAAAGGCAGTAGCTGGTGCCAGTATATGTGTGAAGTTGAACTGCTTCTGGGTGGCTAAGATGAGGGGTGTCAGAGACTCAGGGGTGAGACCCTTGAAGCTGTCACTTTCAGCCACAAGAACCTTGGAAATTCCATTTGCTTTGGCTACAGCTTGAGCTGCCTGAAATAGAAAGATTTTACATTACTTAATTAATTTCTAAAATAAAGACCAAAAACATTGCTTTGTATGGCACACTCCTCGCATTGTCTAAATATTGCATGATACAATATTTAGACAGTACAGTTGTGTTTTGCCAATCCCTTTCTTTAATTGTCAATCTTTAACTACCTTAATAATATAATTATGTTCATACTATTTCCATAAACTTATTAAGTGTATCATTAGTATTTAATACAATGTAAGGTCTATAGTGATAAGAAACTACAACTCACAGGGCCGCACTTAGTACCAGCGACCAGCACAGCAACATCTCCACCGATCTTCTTGGCAGCGCTCAGTGTGTTCTGAGTAGCCGGCGACAGGACTTCATTGTTGTGCTCAGCTACCACCAGAGTGCTCTGCAGTCTCCTCAACTAGGAACAAGATGAAAACTTGAATTAAGAATGTATTGTGTTGTCACAATTGGAGAGTATTATGATGTTTAGCTGCCATAAAAAAACGTGTGTTGTGTTTTTATTATTTTGATATACCAAAATAATTTAGCAACTTAGCAACGGAGATACGGCCTTGAAATAATTTAGGACGTCTAATCACACTACATACATGGAGATAAACTAGTAGATGGGAATTACAAAAGGTACAATAAGTCAACAAGATGAATTTGATAACAACATAAAATTAGGAGTTACTTTTGTTCATTTTTCAGTATGGCGCTGAGCTAAAACAATTTATATCTCTAATTATTATTTAAATGATAAATATTATGCAACTTCGGATAACTTTAACAATATCTACGGAAAGTTACGTGGTAGATGGGTTGTTATGAAGGGTAAACTTTAAAAAACAACTAACCTGCGTTGAAAAGAGCAAGTGCCTGCTGCTTGGAGAGAACATTTTGTTGAATATAGTTTTACGATAATATGTACACTAACTTTAGGCTTAACTTAAAACAATTTTCAATTTTCGTAAAGGTTACAAAGTCCAATTCACTATAAAAATTCGTAGATATTCCCACTCCCCGCACTGTCTTGTAAGTGACAATGTCAGTGTCATGTCTTCCACTGTTGTCAAAAGTTTTGTAAACAGATACAATTTTAAAAATTCTTTACAAACAGGAGTTCTTGTTTTTAAATTAACCTGAATTTCAAGCAAAACTATGTATGTATACAATACAATGCAAAGATATCGCTTACCGCAGTTGCTCACGAGATAAACTTGTTGTTAATATCAATTTTAATACATCTCTATTTATTCCATTTTCTTGGTTGGCAATATCACTACACTTGAAAAGTTTTTCGGGTGCCTAGCTCTGGTACACGCGCCCAGTTATAATGGAAATTTTGAGAAAACTTTTGCTCTTCTCATCCATTTATTTCTTAGTTTCGTAATAAAAGAACAATGAAATAAATTTTAAAAGAACGCTTAACTGAATTTATTACTGTTTTCAGTAAGTTGTAAAGGAACAACGTAGTGCGTAACTGATTAAACAAGATCTAAAACTAGCCGTATCCATTTCAACTTCTTTATTTCTCTTAACAATTTTAACAAACGCACACATGTTTTTACTTCTTAGTATATTTTGTATTTGTTTAGAACCTGCAGCACACTTAACTTCAACTTGCAAGATTCAAAAGGAAAAGTCCTTTGAAAGCTGGCAGCACAGTCCAACAAACTGTCATGTTACTTCGACGAATGAAATTGAAATATAAACTTTTGAACCACTTGTTGTCTGTCGCGATCTTTTCTTTCTTTATTTTAAAGAATAACGAGCACGAAACCGGAGCTCCGAGTCCAATATATTCAGTTCATTTGTCGTGTTCAGTTCAGTATTGTGATAGCTACTGTTGAAAGTAGCTGTTAATTTTTTTCCTTTAGTTTAGAGAAGACTTTTTAAGAAAAAAAATGACGCCAACTCCTTTACCGATAGTATCAATTACTCGGCGCGAAACCTTCAGTTCCTGTCACAGGTTGCACAGGTGAGAATAATTCCTACTTTCGCTGCTATGTAATGTAATCCACCTAAGCATGTTTCAAGTAACATGAGATGTTGATGCTCACTCAACAAGTTCTTTTGACATACATTCCGTATTGCGATGCTAGTTACTAAATTGCTGATGCCTGCAGTTTTACTACAATGTAAGTTAATAAAAGTGAACCACCAACTACATGTTTTATTCGATGATATTTTAAAATAAAGTACAAAAATATTTATATTTTTTGCAGCCCATATTTATCTGACGAAGAAAACAAAAAAATATTCGGAAAATGTAATAACCCAAATGGACATGGACACAATTATGTTGGTAAGAATTTTAAATCTATCCATATTCAAAGTACCTACCAATTTTCTTTACATTTTTCTCTTTAAAATTTTTCTAATAATTTTTTTTTATAGTTCTAGTCACAGTCAAAGGCCCAGTGGATCCCAACACCGGCATGGTGATGAATGTGCATGACCTCAAACACTACATGCAGTTGGCAATAATGAACCCCCTCGACCACAAAAACCTGGACCAAGACGTACCATACTTCAAAGCTGTGGTAATTATCTTTTTAAACCAGTTTCCAAAACTGACCAGCTACAAATTAATTATTAAATTAATGAACTTTTAATTGTATTGCCATAAGTTGTGTAATATAAAGGGTAAAAAGGTCAGAACTTATCTAATTTATCATTGTGTCTAAACAGTTGTTTACATTCATTTACTGATTGTCCAGCCTTTTTTACTGTGACCTTTGTGCTTGAACAATGTCGTAATAATTGATTATTACATTCTATTAGGTGAGCACAACAGAAAATCTTGCCATATTCATTTGGGACCAGCTACAGAAGGTTATGGAGAAGCCGCAATTGCTCCATGAGGTGAAAATCTTGGAGACGGAGAAGAACCATGTGGTATACAGAGGTGGTAGCACCTACCCAAGGAAGAAGTTTGATGCTTCAAACATGCATCCTAACCAACAACATAATGTTTCTTCTGACTCGGACTAAAAAAATATTTTTTGTAAAATATATTTTGTGATATATTTGACATGTTATTTAAAATTAATATTATTGGACTTGAATTTACTATACAATGTTGAATTATGTATAAATTAAATATTCCAGAACGAAACAATAGTATAGTTTAATTTTTTTAGGGGGATGTAGAAGAAAAATAAGAAAATGAAGTCACCATTTTATTTATTAAGTATTCCATCACATTAAACATAATTAATATCACCACAAATAAATCACTAAGTTAAACTAGGAAGTCTTAGCTTTTGGCTTTAACTTTGTCAATACAAACTGGAAAACTAGTGACATTTAATTCTAGATCAATTAAAAAAACTTGGGTGTTCACATGTCATAAATAAATACTAATTAATTAAGCCATCCATTGAGATTCAATATAAGATCTATTGAAACACACACAAACTGAAACTTATCTTTTCATTAGTGGAGGAAAGTGTCCACTTTTTATCCTAATACTGGCATTAAATGTATGGATGTTAACAACAAACACAGAAAATGAATTTTCGCCATTATGGAATAATACTTAATTGGCCGGTAATTAGATGAAACATGCCACAACTTCCACACTATACTTTTTTTCAATTTAACTTATATACATGCTACCTCCACCTTATTAGAATTAGTCTCTGAAACGAGGTTGTCACCATGAAGTTAAAACAAGAATTGGTTTTATTAATTAAAAAGGCTGATGTTGTCCATCCTGTCCTTTAGCTCCACATCTCTCTAACTTGGACATGAGACACAATAAAATAGGTACAGAATTGTTAGTAATGCTTCCTAACTTGCTAATTATGCAATTAACTGAAGGTATAGTGTTGCAAACTAAAAAAAATATAAACATTCCATTAAAACATTGTCATTACTGTGATTTTGTACTACCCACTCATTAAAATTTACAATCTAATAGTATACAAAATAAGTAGCTACATATTAAAACTATCCTACATTAATATCTCAGATATATTTGACATCACAATTAACTTTTTGTAAATATAGGTAATATGCTGCTTTGTAAGCTGTCTTCCCTATTGAATCACTCTCTGATTTCTTCATATAAGAAACTGATATTTATTTATTGAGCGACTTCTTCGAGAAACTAAAGGTACATGGTACATATAAACTTTTTTTTGATATTTATAAATATTTCTTTTAAATAAATAGGTAAAATATAGAAAAAAAAAGTTTAAAAACAAAGTAAAAATATGTAAAAAAAGAAAAATTAAATTAAAAAAAGATGTAAAGTAAATAATATAAAAATAATCACAGTCAACAATAAGTAGTAGGTCATCAAAATGTTTTCAAGATTCCAAACAAATATATAACGACTGAATATTACGAAATCTATTCGCATTTAACATACGATGTCATTAGCTCTCTCATCATAATATAAACATCGTAACAATTTCAAACTGTTACTTAACTCGCTACGGTAATAAACATACTAAAATATATTTTGGCGTCGATAAATAAATATTTCTACATAATTTCATAGATGTATTAAGATCTATGCATGTCTTTTGCGTTCCAATTAGGTACGTCAGTTTCTGCAACTCAACTTCATATTTTAAGCTACCATTTTAGGTCAAATCAAAGTTGAAAAGTTAATCAGCCTTCTAATAACCGTACACAAGTGTTTTGACTATAAAATTAAAACGACTAAATTGCTAGATCCTTGTCTTGTTTGCACGGATGTTTCATAGTAATGTATGGAATACCTAATTCGAATTCGTTGATCGGCCAGTATTTGAGCTGGGGTTTCTGTTCGGGGCTTTCTTCTGTGACGTTGAAGTATGCAAAAAGAACTAGAGCGGTGTAGCTAGCTATGAAGATTAATACGTGCCATACTCCATGCATGTAAGGGAAGTCTATGGAGAGCCACGCGTCGCAGAACATACGGTCCATGACCCAACAGAATATGGCTAGGAGGCTGACGGCGACGCAGCGAAGGCCGAGACGGTAAACACGGGAGCACTTCACTCTGAAACATTTGTTTTTACCATTAGTCTCATAATATGTGATGATGAGATAAACTAGTACCAACACGTTTTGTAAAGTATGCGATCGCCAATATCCGATCTATCGCAAAATGTCTTAGAACAAACAGTGCTTCAAATGTTGGGAAATATTGCAAGCAGCAGAGCTATAAAATATTTTTACCTTGTTTACCTTCTGATGACTCTTAGAATTGGGAACAAAAGGGGCCCCTCTAGTTACCTACCCCAACGACAGCGAAGATCAAGTTGAGAAAGGTCAATCATGGGGCCATTGGATGTATCAGTTGGTGGACTCCTCGAGGTAAGTATCTATGGTTTGTCCAAAAGCTCATAGTCCCAATAGATAAGATACAACTATGTTTCCTTTAAGATAAGTAGGGCCAGGTCCGTTCAGTGGCATACTTGCAAAACGAGTTCTACAGCGAACTAAAAAAAATGTTTACCTGATATAAATATTTTATTTCGTATAATCTTACCTGACCAGTTCTCCATACAAAAATCCAAGAGCCGGAAGAGCGAGAGTCATCAGCGCAAAAGCGTTAGCCGCCGGGTGCATCACCAGGAAGCCCGTCGATAACACCGACACAACGGTCGAGTAGATAGCCAGACGACGCCTGAAAACAAACAAAGCTTTGTTTTATAATAATTCCACATAATTTTGTAACGATTACCCCAGTAACATGCCCACTGTGCAATCATAATTGCATGATTCACAGTTATCGACCCTGAACAATCGCCTGTAGATTTAGACACGCCTGCATAATCTTGTTTCAACTTACTAGGTAACGTAAGGTGCTTTGGATATTAGGCACCATTTTTGGAAGTCAAACCTCCACATTCTAAGAGGAACCATTCTCAATCGCAAAAAAGATGCGCAGCGGGCTGGAAAACCTCATATTTTACTTTTGGATTTCAGCTGGACGCTAGATTACATTCACCGCTTCTAACCGGAGAAATGAGGATCAATCACGTTGTAAGTAGATAAGGTGTAAGGAAGGAGGAAGGACCAAAGAAAAGACGAATCGATGGCGTGAAAAACTATATAGACCCCAAATACAAATTGGGGTAGGGCAAGAGAATGATGACGATGATGATGAGTTATTGTGAACCGTTTTACGCCTAATGCAATTTGTATTAATGTTATAAGGCTTGCCTGGATACAAAACCGCAACAACAAAACAACGCTAAGTCATTACCACTGAGCATGAACATTTTAATTAACCACGAGCCGCTAAATACGCGAGGTACAAGCAGAGGACTAGTTCCTTGCCATCATACCTAGTTTTACCGTTCAAACCTGAGAATCAGACTTTAGCGTAGCAATTTCTTAGCAGAAAGTCTCTCTCTTATCGCGTAAGTATGTCGTGGTTATTATAGAATTGAAATGGAATATCAGCGGGCTTTCGGAACTGGCGAATATTAATGAGCTATTTTAGTGTATCTGATAACGTCCTACGATACTCGTGACCTACTTAGAAACACGATGTTTTTAATAGATAATGGTGACGTAAAAGCTAAGCTTTGACACTATTTGTTTAGTTCATAATAATACAGTGCATATGCACTGGGACAATCAAGGTTAACGAATAGACTAAGAGCTCGGGAAAGTAGGAGAGACCTGGGATATTTTTTCCGTGTGTAAGAAGTTTCCTCAAGATAAAATAACGTGAATCACACCGTGAGAAACGACAATTATTTTATAGTACTTTGGTAATTGCTTCTAGTAGTTAATTCTTATTTACATCGTGAACGACTAGAATACCTCGAAGCCATTAAAATGTTTGTTAAACTCGCAACCTATGGAATGTTTACATAATGGGTCACGCGATCATTTTTTTTGAAGTTTATGACTGGCCTGTGGCCTTCGTACAATAATAAAAACAACGCAGTTACCCATCGCTAATTATCTAAAAGCTTATGAAACTTATCTATTACCGGATGGTCCTGACTCCTGCTCAATTATTTAATCAAATACCTACTGAACGTACCTACCGACCTAAGTAGATCTATGATTAAACTAGGTCGAGCACCTGTTCAATTAACCCTCTTAAGGGTTTCTGCGTCATCGAAAATTGATGAGGTCAGACCACAGTCCAGACGGTCAGCCTCTGTTTAATATTCAGTCGAAAATATTAGTTGTATAGGGTTGCCAACGCCTAACTTATTACTACTGTGTAATAAAAAACTTTAACAAAATTGGGATGACCCAAATGGGCCACTGGACAAGTTAATGGGTGACTAATCGGGGGAAAACCCATATTAATATCAGCCCTACTCTAAACTGAAAGTAAGTACCTACCTACATATATTTACTACCTGAATGCTAAAAATAATACGTTGCAAGCGTAGGGGTCGCGTGCAGCGTCGCATTTGAAAGTCAAGGTCTATGGTGATGTTGAGATAGTTGAGTAAATAACCTACCGACTATTTTTACCTTTATATATCGATCCTCAATAACTGCCATGTTGATATCACAACGCCCTGCGCGTTACAATTATATTACACTTTACTAGATTAACGAAATTTTAAAAAAAATTAGGCTGTTTTGTTTGTTGGCTTCAATGGTTAAGTAATCCAAGGAACTACCGCTCTGATTTGAAAAATTGTTTCAGTGTCACAAAGCCCATTTAACGTGGTAGAAATTCTACTTTTTATGTAGTTCCTAGGGGATGCGGGTGAAATCGCTGGCGGAAACTAATGACAGATATCTATACTAATATTATAAAGAGGAAAACTTTGTTTGTTTGTTTGGTTGTAATGAATAGGCTCAAAAACTACTGGAACGATTTTAAAAATTCTTTCACCATACCAAAGCTATATTATCCACGAGTGACATAGGCTATATTTTATCCGAGTACGGACAGTAATTCCCACGGGATGCGAGTGAAACCGCGGGAAAACGGCTAGTAATAAATATGTACATACCTTTATGGATGGATATGAAATATTCTAAAATTTCCATTACATCGCATGGCGCAATGTATGTTAAAAGTAGAGCATGATTGTATGTTATGATAGTTCTAATTGCCAAATTCACATTATCATTCTAATAGTATGGGCTAATCTGTTTTAATGTATACTAATAGTCTGTTTATTGCTACTAAATACTTGGGTTTTTTATGCAGAAGTAAACAACAATACTAAAAGTGTATAAGAAGGGGAAGGAACTGGGAATGTTAACATTATTTTATTTTTATGTTTTCTACTGTAATTTTTATCTATGGTAAGTAGTTTAGCACCCAATCATAATTTTCTTTAAAAAAAACTCGCCTTTTTACTATAAAATTATATTTTTGTATAGAAAATTTCAAATAGCCATTGAATAAATATATTAATGTAAAGTGTAAAATAAGTAAAGTTAAGCACACAGATCATAAACAGCTGCCATGCTGGATAAATAAATATTATGTTATTACTATTACATGAAAAATAAAATATAACTCACCTGTTACCATCCAGGAATGTAGGAAAATGTCTCTTTGGCAAGAACATTGCAAATGCTGCTATAAATACCCATAGAATAGCCAGTTCATCCATAAGCTGCCCTGAAAATGTAAATATCATTGTCAAAGATATTTTCTACATTAGAAACTCTTTGTTACATCCTTTTGTGTCACTTAAACTTGGTGTGTGAGTCATTCTTTATGATAAAGTTAAATGGAAAAAAAACATGTTGAAACAAATATTACAAAAACAAAGTGTATAAATATAATATAAGTTATATGATTAATATAAGTGTGTGTTTGGGATGATAGAAAAAAAAAACAGCCACTTATTTATGCATATTTTATAAATTATTATTCTGACATGTTTTTGTTGAACTAATAATATTACCTATTGTGTTTATGTAATCTTCTCATGAGTCATGAGAAAGACAAAAACTTGTTCAAATTTATGATCTTTGGACTTTTATCAGTTTATTTTTTATTATACAAAAAAGGAAAAATAATTAATTTTATGACCTTACCTACTAAACTCAAGGTGGCATGGAAATAAGCAGAGCTGATGCCAACCACCATTAGCAGGATCCACAGAACATTTATGGCTGGGTTGAAAAACTTGGAATATTCTTGAAATAGATGGATTAACACAGGTGGGAACAGGAAGAACAAGACATTGCTTATCTAAAATAAGAAAAAAACGACGTTACTCTCTGGTTGGTGGAATAAATTAGAGGGCCGGTCGAGGGGTCATTGACCAAATTGTTTAATTAGCAAAGAAGCATGACAGCAGCTACTACTTATAAGAAAAAATAATTGTATTAAATTACTAACAAAAGCTCATTTTCTCAATAATAACTGTTATGAAGCCGAATACTGTGACGACTACCAGGTGTGTAAATAAATAATGCGCCAAGAAAGAAAATCCTTTGTCTTTGCTTACCACCTAAAAATAGAAATTGAGAAAATAGTTACCGTGTTGACAAATTCAGCTATTACTGGTGAAATAGAATAGTTAGATTCACACCAGTCCACCGGTGAACTTCCTCGTTGTAAATGAGACCACATTGTTTTTCTTACACGGATTCTTTGTTTACAATCTTTCAAATATAAAAGACGCACAAACAAGATTAATATACTCCAGTTTGCGTATCTGGGATACAATTGCGCAGAAACTACGATGTAACCTTTGTTTTAATTTAACCAGCACCAATTTCAACGTATAATCTTTTATAAAATTATTATTTACGATAATTTTGTTTATTCACAGCAAAAATATACGTCTACCTCCTACTACGTCAACGTTGACACTTCATTTTGACAATTCAAGGAGTTTGACACAAAACACTGACAGCAACTTCAATGACGTAACGACTGTAAGTTGGTCGTTCGGTAATCAATAAAATGGGGACTTCGATGCGAGGTGCCGTGTGGGTTTGTTCGTTTTGAGGTTATTTTCCAGTGTTTCCATATATCCCTTATATTTCTGTGTGGTGCTGGTTATTTTTATCTTCAAATAAGTGAGTGAACCTAGTGCTACTGTTGGCCAGTGCGGCCATGGATGGAGATGAGCGCTTAAAGCCCCCTGATAAGGGGGGTGGTGAGTGCGAATGTTTGATGGAGACTGAGGGTTTTAAGGCTTCTGCAGATATTTGCCGGAAAAGAACAGGTGATAATTTGAGCTCTGAACCATTGCCCAAACGTACCATTACGGACCCTGAGAGTGGTCTTGGATCAGAGTCAAATATCTACAAACATCCATCTCTTGAGGTCAACTGTCGTAAATATGATGTCGATGATTTTGGTCCATTCATTGTTCACGTGTCCCGTATTGCCGATTCCCCGAATTCAGGTGTAAGTCTAAAACCCATAAGGTTAGGGGCGTTTCTTGTTGAGGGTGGTGTCCAAAGCGTCAAAAAAGATGGAATAAAACAAGTAGGTCGCAATAGGTTGTCGGTTGAGTTTAGCTCTGCTACTGCAGCCAACGAATTTCTCTCCCATGAACTTCTGAACAAGCACAAGCTGAAAGCTGAAATTCCATCGTACAATATTTCCCGATTAGGCTTAGTTCGTGGGGTCCCAACAGATTGGTCTATGGAAGAGTTTGTCAACGCTACTGAATATAAAGAAGGACATGGAAAGATTATGAAAGCTCGCAGACTTAACCGTAAAATCAGAAGGGATGACGGTTCCCCTGCTTGGTTGCCTACACAGTCCGTTGTGCTGACATTTGAGGGCCAATCCCTCCCAAAGAAGATTTATGCCTTCTACACTTCTTTGGTAGTTGAGGTTTACCAGCTACCTACCATTCAATGCAGGAAGTGCCTTAGATTTGGCCATGTTCAAAATGCTTGCCGTTCAAATGCGCGATGCTACAAATGTGGACAGGCGCACTCTGGTGACACATGTAACATCCCCTCTGAACGTGTTAGATGTCTTCTATGTACAGGGAGACACCTTGCCACTGACCCGACATGCCCTGAATTTGACAGGCAAAAAAGGATAAAAAAAATCATGTCTGAGAACTGTGTTTCATACATGGAGGCTTCTGCACAGGAGCCGTCAGTAAGACGAGCTTATTCTGATGTTGCTAGAACCATGTTTGAACAAACACCGCCTCAATCAGTTCAGAATTCTCCATCTTTTTCTTACTCAAATAATGGATCTAGCCCACAAAAAACATCCTACCGTAAAACAGTAGTAACTCCCCCCCGCGCGAGGACTCCCCTTCCGGAGGGCTATAATCGCCACGCCCATAGTCAGATAATTAGAGAACCTTCATCATCTCTCCCCAATGGCTGTGGACTCAATAGTCGGCATACACAAGCCAAAGAAAATCTACC
>NWSH02000517.1:5047821-5060073 GCA_002382865.2 Heliothis virescens
TGTTGTTTTGCAACCTGGTCAAATTCAAGGACGTAGTTACGCTAATGATTCTCGACTTAAATCAATAATAAAATGATTTTTATTTTTTTTATTTAACGAAATACGTCAGTGTATACTAGCCGTATTTGAATGGGTTAGTAGCCTTATAACGTAGATACAACCAATCCGTTCGTCATTACGTGTTGTTTGCACTTTTGTGAAAGCGCAGCGTGATTATAAGGCTACTAAAACATTCAAATACGGCCAATATACACTGCCGAAATTTGGTAAAAAAAAAACAAAAAAAAAAAACTTTCTCATTTTATTGTTGATTTGGGTCGAGAATCATTAGCATAACTACGTCCTTGAATTTGACCAGGTTGCAAAACAACAGCTTGTATATATTAACGTATTGTTGTAATTTCAGTGGACTTACATGATCCTGCTGAGCAAAACGAAACGAGGTAGGATGGCATTAATCTTGCTTTAGCAATACCCCCAATTAACTATTTTCATTCCTTTATTATATAAAACCTACTACTATTTATTTGAATATCCTTCGGGAAATGTGATTTAAGTATTTTGTCGTATTTAAGCGCTGACGACGTATTAGAGAAAAGTGAACAAGAACAAATCCAAAAGAATGCCCTTTCTGACAAGTCCAGCATTACATTTGCTGAACCCAACGAGAACCTACTGAGTGAGTAAAAATCTATTAAGTCATAAATTACGAACGTATTCGACAGTAGATCGCCACTAATTTAAATTATCATTAAATTTCGCTTCTTAATTAATAACATCAACATCAGACGGTTTCTGACGTCACTTTGAACACAGGCGATGCAGATGAGCTCTGGCCAGCTGATTTAACCAATAAATCAATGTTAAATCTCGACAATGTTAGCAAATCCGTTATGTCTCTAGGTGAAATCTATGAAAATGATGAGAGACAAATATCACTCAAAGACGTAGCTGATAAGACCGAAGAGAGCAAATCAGGCGTTACACAAGTCCTAGAAGAGATTATTGTGGACGAATTAAATAGTCTGCTTCCTTCAGAAAAACATAGTTCTGAAAGTCAATTGAATAAAACATCGCAAGAAACCATATCTCTAGATCTCCAATCAGATTCTAAAACTAAAACACTAGACAGTAAAGAAAGTGACGAATTCAAATCTAAAGTTTCTGACGATCCTTCTAATGAAGAAATACAACAAAACATGAAGACTGAAACCGAAATCGAAGGAACAATAAGTATTACTGGTGGATCAGACGGTATGTAATAAACGTCACAAATCATAGTCACAGTTAGATTTTGTTCGAAGTAATTTTTTATGTGGATGTGAATTACTGTTTGACTTATACAGTAATATATTTTATTAAATGAGTAAAGTATGTGGAAGAATAGCAAATCCATTGTTTTTAGACGCAATCGACAAAACAAAATCGGGTTAGGTATACACAATTCTCACAAAAGGTGAAAGTAGGTAAATTACAAGATCTATTGTCTACAGAAAAAGTTAAATCAAAATCAGGCAGTCAATTAAGTGTACCACAACACAAATCATCAGAAGAAACCACACAACTAGATAAACAAAACTCTGATGAATTTGAATCTAAAGCCATTGAAGAACTAAATGATGTCATCGATGCCACTGGTGGATTAGAAGAGTATCAAACACTGAGTCCCGTAACTCAACAACCAACAGATGATGGATTTAGTAAGTACATAGAAACTACACTATATTTTTACATATGTAACTTACGTCGAAGTATTAAAATTATTTTAATAAACAAAGATTTATTTTGGGTAGGATGAGTAGATCGAATCAGTTCATATGATGGTGATAGAGAACTTCACAGCCAAACCCACTTTTAGCAAATCTGTTGTATTTTTAGGTCAAATCCACGAAAATGAGGAGAGTCAAATATCGCCTACAGGCGAGGTTGAGATGACCGACGAATCAAAATCGCTTGATACACAATTAATAGAAAAGATTATTGTGGATAAATTGATCAGTCCACTTCCTCCAGATCAACATGTAGAACTTGGAGATTCTGAAAAACTGGACATAACAGATACTGATGAATTTGAATCTAAAGCTGTTAATGAACTTTCTACCGAAGAAGTTTATACAGTCATAGAGTTAGAAAGCGACACCATTGAAACAGGAGGTGCAGCTGGAATACCAGAAGAGAATAAAGTACCTAGCCCCAACACTGAATCACAGATAAAGAATGGTTTGAGTAAGTATATATCTAAACGTACTGTGATGACGATATAACAGTTTTAAGCTACATGGCCTCGTTATTTATTTATTTATACCTTTATAAAGACCTTTTAAAAGTGAGCCTTCGTAGTAAAATACACATGCGCAAGAGTTTTACTTCAATAGATCAACGATAAACCTCAGCTATATAGATTTACCGAATCCGTCATATTTTTAGGTAAAATCGATGAAAATGATAAAGCCCAAATATCACTAAAAGACGAAGCTGCTACGATCGAGGCAAAAAAATCGTTCGATACACAGTTAATAGAAAAGATTATTGTGGACAAATTAATCCGTCCTCTGACAGAAAAACCTGATACAAAAAAGAAATTAAAACCCAAACAAAAACCAATAAAGAAACCTACGAAAGCAAAACCACCAGTTGCTGCTAAAAAATCAGACAAACAAGGCAGTAACAAAATAGAATCAAAACCTGCTCCCGAAGAAGTACGGGGAATCACGTGCTTAGAAAGCAATATCGTAGGGA
This sequence comes from Heliothis virescens, assembly GCA_002382865.2. Lineage (NCBI taxonomy): Eukaryota > Metazoa > Arthropoda > Insecta > Lepidoptera > Noctuidae > Heliothis > Heliothis virescens. Next base: position 5,050,561 of record NWSH02000517.1, read on the forward strand.
CTGAAAATGGAATATCAGAAGAGCATAAAATACCCACAATTCAATCACCGATGGATCACGGATGGAGTAAGTATTTCTAAGTAATTTAATCATGTAGGTACCCAATTACAGTTTCATCTTAGCAAAGATGGGCTTAGAGCGCTCTCACACTAGGTATACCACCAGGTATACCTACTTACAGCGGATTTTGCGCTCAGTTCTTCCACACGGCTTGGCTTAAAGTTAAGGTGCATGCGACGACTAGAAGCGGGAAATTCAAGTATAAAATGGTTTTTTAATGTTTTACCTAAGTTAACATTCAATATGAGGCGTGATCTTATGATTGGCGGTTATAATATCCCACAAAGTAATTTCTGATGTCCTTGTTTAACTCCGAAACTTACTCTGTAAAAAAAAACTCTGTAAAAAACGTTCTATTGCGCAATAAAACGTTTTTTACAGAGTTATTTAATTTGTAAGAAGTTTCGGAGTTAAACAAGGACATCAGAAATTACTTTGTGGGATATTATAACCGCCAATCATAAGATCACGCCTCATATTGAATGTTAACTTAGGTAAAACATTAAAAAACCATTTTATACTTGAATTTCCCGCTTCTAGTCGTCGCATGCACCTTAACTTTAAGCCAAGCCGTGTGGAAGAACTGAGCGCAAAATCCGCTGTAAGTAGGTATACCTGGTGGTATACCTAGTGTGAGAGCGCTCTAAGCCCATCTTTGCTAAGATGAAACTGTAATTGGGTACCTACATGATTAAATTACTTAGAAATACTTACTCCATCCGTGATCCATCGGTGATTGAATTGTGGGTATTTTATGCTCTTCTGATATTCCATTTTCAGTCCCTACGATATTGCTTTCTAAGCACGTGATTCCCCGTACTTCTTCGGGAGCAGGTTTTGATTCTATTTTGTTACTGCCTTGTTTGTCTGATTTTTTAGCAGCAACTGGTGGTTTTGCTTTCGTAGGTTTCTTTATTGGTTTTTGTTTGGGTTTTAATTTCTTTTTTGTATCAGGTTTTTCTGTCAGAGGACGGATTAATTTGTCCACAATAATCTTTTCTATTAACTGTGTATCGAACGATTTTTTTGCCTCGATCGTAGCAGCTTCGTCTTTTAGTGATATTTGGGCTTTATCATTTTCATCGATTTTACCTAAAAATATGACGGATTCGGTAAATCTATATAGCTGAGGTTTATCGTTGATCTATTGAAGTAAAACTCTTGCGCATGTGTATTTTACTACGAAGGCTCACTTTTAAAAGGTCTTTATAAAGGTATAAATAAATAAATAACGAGGCCATGTAGCTTAAAACTGTTATATCGTCATCACAGTACGTTTAGATATATACTTACTCAAACCATTCTTTATCTGTGATTCAGTGTTGGGGCTAGGTACTTTATTCTCTTCTGGTATTCCAGCTGCACCTCCTGTTTCAATGGTGTCGCTTTCTAACTCTATGACTGTATAAACTTCTTCGGTAGAAAGTTCATTAACAGCTTTAGATTCAAATTCATCAGTATCTGTTATGTCCAGTTTTTCAGAATCTCCAAGTTCTACATGTTGATCTGGAGGAAGTGGACTGATCAATTTATCCACAATAATCTTTTCTATTAATTGTGTATCAAGCGATTTTGATTCGTCGGTCATCTCAACCTCGCCTGTAGGCGATATTTGACTCTCCTCATTTTCGTGGATTTGACCTAAAAATACAACAGATTTGCTAAAAGTGGGTTTGGCTGTGAAGTTCTCTATCACCATCATATGAACTGATTCGATCTACTCATCCTACCCAAAATAAATCTTTGTTTATTAAAATAATTTTAATACTTCGACGTAAGTTACATATGTAAAAATATAGTGTAGTTTCTATGTACTTACTAAATCCATCATCTGTTGGTTGTTGAGTTACGGGNTAACATTCAATATGAGGCGTGATCTTATGATTGGCGGTTATAATATCCCACAAAGTAATTTCTGATGTCCTTGTTTAACTCCGAAACTTACTCTGTAAAAAAAAACTCTGTAAAAAACGTTTTATTGCGCAATAAAACGTTTTTTACAGAGTTATTTAATTTGTAAGAAGTTTCGGAGTTAAACAAGGACATCAGAAATTACTTTGTGGGATATTATAACCGCCAATCATAAGATCACGCCTCATATTGAATGTTAACTTATGTAAAACATAAAAAAACCATTTTATATTTGAATTTCCCGCTTCTAGTCGTCGCATTCACCTTAAAGCAAAATATTGACAACTCCTAATTAAAAGATGAATTTTCAAACGAAGAAGCAGATAATCCTCTCGCCATTTCTGCGAGATTCGCGAACACCCGGGCCTACACAACTAACAATTTCGAGTGAATACATACAAGGCACCTCAAATTTTTTCCGAATATGAATAGGTGCGGCATAATTTGCTTAATTTAGTGCTATTTTTAAAAGCATTTAATTTATTTTAATTACGTTCAACAGAGGTTCAGCTGCAAAACGCACCATCATGGCTGACGACATGGGAATATGGTCGTGGTGAACCCAGTGAGGATTCAATACCGATTCAAAGTATGTATGACGAATTTGTTTCAAATTCTAGGTCCTACCAAAAAGCTGACATTATTATCCTCTTGGGAAAAAAAAACAACCATTAACAGCATTTTATCATGTTCAATCTAGTGCTCTGTCAACGACAAAAAACACTAGGGACTGGGAAAAACATTTTTTTTTAAGGTATTTTATGCAACTAATAGTTTTCAACTATATTTCAGTGAGACCGACAAGGGTCACAGAAACAGAAATACGTAATTGGTGTTCAGATTTGGAAAACGCATTTTTAAATTTAGAAATGTGGAGTCATTGGATAAGTACTACTTGTAAGGAAACTATATTGCTATGTGGACAAAACGGTAATTTCCACGCATGACGAACCTATACTTTGGTGTTGCCAGTACGGGTTAACCAGATTAAGTGTAATGTACGTTTATTCAATTACAGCATCAGTGTGCTTAGCCATAGATAGAAGAAATTTAATGAATTGGAACAGGCTTAGAAGGGACATTAAAAAAGATGCAATACTTTGGACTAAATTGTACCATACAACAGAAAACACTTTTAAATGTTTGAAAGGGAAATATACGAATAACATCAAGGTAAGTTGCAAGTGACAAAAAGTGATTTTTCATTATTATTATTTTTTTCAATATTTTTTTTTAGTTTCTATCAAATAAGCCGAAGTCTTCAAATATTACTAAAGAAATATGGAAAACATTTTGCGAGATTGAGAATATTAGTTTGGAGTTGCACAAAATGGTATGATAGAAAATACTTTGTTTGCTTTTGTTTTAAAATGGATCATATTTCATTTTGTTTGTGACATTTCAGATTGTGGCAGCAGAATACCGTGCTTTATGCAGTTGTGATAGACGAAAAGCTAAATAAGAAATTAATATGGAATACTTACCTTTTTTGACCCCGCATGCTTTGTAACGTAGACACAGAAAATTTCAAATGAAACTAATATATTGTCCAATAGACAGGTATATCTTATTCATAAATACTCTTATTACATACGGTTACATAAGGTTTCTACTTAAAGTGGACATTAATTTGATTGAAATCATATTTCCGCACGCTGGCGTCTCGACAGCCTGCAAATACCCACTTTCCATTGAAGGAGATGTCTCTGATGCCATCACAGTCTGATCCCGTCAGCTGTACTCTAAGTTTCGAGCTGGCCCCATCATCCAATGACAGGACTGTGCAAGTGCCATCTTGGCGCCCAACAACAAACAATTGGTTGGTCAAAACAGCCATACTCAGTATGGGGTTAGCTGATTCATGCCATTCTTTTAGAACTGAGCCATCTTGGAGATTTAGTTTGGTTATCTGTAATGATTATTTTCATTTTGTATACAAAGTTAAACATTAAACATGCCCTAACAAAATATTAAATAAAATAATCCTACTTCCTACTAATATCATAAATGTAAAAGTTTGTGAGGAGTAAGTGTATGTTTGTTACTCTTTCACGAAAAAACTACTGAACGGATTTTGATGAAACTTGGAAGTAGTATAGCTTATGTATCGGAATAACATATAGGCTACTTTTTATACGGGTACAGGAAGTAGTTCCATCGCGAAGCGGGTGAAACCGCTGGGGTAAGCTAGTATTAAAAAAAATAATGATGAAAAAAATATATACCTTTCCATTGCTACAGCCAACAATGACTGCCTGGTCCAAAATAATGATGGCATTGCATGCAGACTCCAATTGCTTGGAATATATCTGTGCTCTCTTGGCGACATGGGCGCAGATTACCAGCCCACTCTCACATCCAACTACCAACAGCTTGTTATGAGTGCCTACCTGGAATTTTGTAAAACAATCAAGACAAATGTAATAAAGTACATTCAAGTTTCTAGTATTTATCTTTGTTTTAATACAGCATTTAAAATGTTACTGCACTGCTTTTCAAAAGCCTGATTAGAAAAATATTGCAGCCCAATGATGATACTGCATACTTTGGGACGAGCTTACGGCAAAGCAATGTTGTGTATTTATTAAAATAAATCAGTATTGCATGTAGATATTACCTCTCTCTCATTTTCCACTTCAACCACATCAGTAGTTGTTGCAATTGCACAGCAGTTGATCTGTCCATGTCCCTCCACAACATTGTCCAAGCAGTTTGATTCACCAACATCCCATAGTTTTGCAGATCCATCCCTAAAAATAAGGAAAAGGTCAATTATGAGAACAATATACTGAAACATTGTTTTTTTTTCTACATTCTATATGAGAGCTATTTTATGAGAGCTATATCTATTCTATTTAGATACAAAAAACAGACTAGACTTACTTGCTCACTGATATCACATTCCTTCCTTTATCAATGATACAGATGTCACATACAGCCATAGTGTGTCCCTTCAGAGTGACTGGGTTTATTCCAGATTCAGCTGACCAAATCCGGCAGGAACCATCAGCTCCAGCAGACAAGACTACAATACCAGATGGGAAGAATCTGCATTTGTATACTGGGCCACCATGACCTTTTAGTTCCAAGCTGACTTCACCTGAAAAAAAAACAAATATTTCAAACTCACCTCTTTGGTAACTGGCAAATTGATCATAGACAAACAAAAGAAACTTATTAAATTGCTCATAGTATTTGAAATGATTCTTGTTTCAACTTACTTGTTCTGCTATCCCATACCACAAGTTTATCATCCTCACAAGAAGATACAGCCGAAGCGTTCTCAGCAACAGCCACAGATAAAACCCCCTTACTATGTATTTTGTGAGCTTTACTTGGTGCTACAAATGCCACCTTCAGGCCCGAGGCTATATGTTTCACAACCAAACTCAAGGGCCCATGAGAAATGTACTGGTAGTTGTCAGAGAAGTTAATTTTGACTTTTCCATCACTTAAAGTTGTTGTAAGCTTATCATGGATACTGTTTTCGTTCAGTTTTTTGGATGATATCCATGCATCTCCTTTGGGTAATCTGCAAATAATATCGCAATGAAAATCATAGGTATGCGGTCTGTGATAGATCTATGTATGGCTGAATAGTTCGCTTTGTTCAAGCACGCTAATCTCAGGATCGAAAAGACCGAAAACCAAGCTCGAGTACAACCAAAAAGCTATTTTAATCTTCATAGGTTCTACTTATAACATAGAAATAACAAAACTTACCTAATAACATCGTTCCAATCACACTGAATTGTAATAACCGGCATCTGGTTAGACATCTTACAGTATATACTATTTTCTATGTTTGAATATTGTATCGGTACTAGAATATGTGGATACCGTTACTCAATCAAAGAATAGATGACTGCAAAACCCTATTACACTTATCAATATGAATTTCGTGTTGTTGTGTTTTGAATTCGTTTTTTCTTGATGATTTGCTAAATTTCACAAATCAAAATAAAACTACAGCTGTGTGTGCGACAGGATTCAACAACTGTCATGTGTGACAAGCAGTGACAATGACATGCATATGACATTTTAACAACACAGGGTATAAAACTGATGATTTTATTCGGATAAAAATAAAATCTTTACATTTACGAATCAATTACATCATTTTATTAGAAGATGAAAACAAGAGAGTATGTTGAGATGTAAAACGTAGTTATTTTTATCCTGAACGTAGATTAAAATTCATAACCGAACATTTTACACCTTGTAATCGTTGCATGTAAAGGCGAGGCAATTGGAATCGATTTTTCGAGCCTGATTCGGAATCGGATTACTGTGGCCTTAAAGCTTTTCCAGTTTGGCACTGATTCAAACGAATTAAATTATAGCTAAGCCACATGTTCTAAACTTAATAATTAAAAAGAAATTAATAAACTTGAAGCCGATAATAACTAGTTATTTTTAATCGATTTTATTTCCTACAACTCAAAAGTAATCGATTACAGACGTATCGATCATGTCAGATTGTGCAAATTGCCATTTACCAGTCCCTACGTGATGTGGAATAGGAAAGTGAGTGTTTTGGTGTTGGAAACAAATTAAAAAGTGGGCGAATTCTTCAGTTTTGTAATAAAATTAGAAGAACTTATTTGATTAATTCGATAATTATACTGTATGTGATTTACTTATAAATATTATGCATCTTTTGTAATATTAAAAATGCATTTTTCAATTCCTGATTCGCAACAATTTCACGATGACAATGGGATCTCATACACGGTAATATTATTAAACAATAATTATTTAATTGCTTTTTATATGAAATTATAAAAACTTCTTGTTATTTTATTTAAAGTATTACTTGTTGTGTCTACAGATGTTTATTATCTTAAAACTGAAATTCGTATCTTCCTGTTTACAACAATATCAAAGTTTTTTGTTGTTGTTTTGAAAGTAATTTGCGAGGCCTAATTATATTAACTATCCACAATTGAATCTTACAAATGAAACTTAATGTATTGTTGGTATTTCCGTATATACTAACGTCCAATATAGTTTCTGGTAATAGTTGCAAGTTTGTTTTAGGGCTACAATATACACATCGACGGTGTCTTCCATTGCACTGCTCGGTATAAACAACTGCTCAGCTTACACGAGCAGTTACAAGCACAAAATCCTTACATCAAATTACCACAGTTCCCACCCAAAAAGTTATTCCTCACCAGTTCGCAGCTTGAGGAGAGAAGAATCTTATTGGAAAAGTATATGCAACTAGGTGAGTAGGTATCAATAAGTCCAGATAAAAATTATTTATTCAAGTACCTCGAGGAAAATGTGTGTTTAAATATGTGTCCACTTTTTCAGTCGGCCAGAACCCTTTGTTTACAACATCTGACCTTCTGATGACGTTCCTGTTTTCCGCTCAACAAGAGACCCATAATGTCAAGATGCATGAAGTAGAAATTGAAATATCACTCATGAATGGGTACAGAATACCCCTGTCTGTGTCATCAACTGACTCATCAAATACAATATTAGATATTGCGTGTAACTACATCAACCTGCCAAAAGAGTTGGTCAAATATTTTTCCTTATACCTGTTTAATTGGAGTTGTGCTAAAGATGGACAGCCAGCACTAAAAAAATTGGAGGAGTATGAATCACCTTACATATCCCAAAAGTATGTCCGGCCGGAGGATAAAATTGTTTTGAGGAAAAGGTAATGAACCTTTTTGTACCTGTTTGAATCTTTTTTTTATGCATCTTTTTACATTTTAAAGGTTTTTTTTTCGTAGCTACTGGGACCCCTGTTATGATGTAAACCTAATGATGGACAGAGTATCATTGGACCTGTTATATCTTCAAACAATAGAGGACTTAGATTTGGGTTGGTTGACAGCTGACCCACAAACTAAAGAATTACTTTCTGCCCATGAATCTAAGAAACAAAAGAAGGAGGTATGTATTATTGTTATTTATCTTGCAAATGTAATAACTATGAGTGAATCATCTTTATTGCAATATGGAGGATTAAAATAGAGATAAGATAGAATAAAAACTAATCAATAATAAGTTGCAAATACTAACTTCTCACATAAACCTGTCAATAAGCTGTAAGTATTTGAAAGATTATATGGTTGATATTCACACTGGCACACTTAAGTTACAATGTGCTACTATAAACATCTTTATCTCCAAGAATGCTGGGTCAAATGAGAGCAGTAAGCTTTAGGCATACATAATATAAGAAAATGGCACATAATTGATATTCAACAATCTGTTTACTCTTGGGGTTTATTATGCTGATTAAGTTTTGTATTGGCTACAGTAAAATACTCTTTAGTTATAGTGTTATTAGGACACAAAAAGTAAGATTATTTAAAAGATTAAAATGCTTATAAAAGTGTAGCAAATGATTTACCACATTGATTAGACTTTTTGATTAGAATTAGCATTGCCATTTGATTACAGTAAATGTAACACTAGCAGTTTGCTGCAGTTTGACCTGTATTAAGACTATCCTTATTCTTCCCCAATTTTCAATCCAGCCCCATACCTGATGAACATATTTTTTCTAATATTATACAGGATTATTTATATTGGAAAATTAAATTCACCCTCTATAAAGGTAAAATATGGATTTCTGTAAAATCTTGTTAACACACAAAGCAGATTTTTCTAAGCTTAATATAGCAATTTTTTTTCACTGATCACATACTTCAAACGGGAGTGATACGGATAATCGAATGACGTTATATCGATGGTCGCTATATCGAAAAAAAATATGAGTGGTACACTATCTCGAAAGCGCATTATGTCGAAAACCGGTATATCGACTGACGCTATCGCGAACAACGGTATCTCGAAAAACTGTTTGAATGGTACGCTATTTCGAAAGTGTTCTCTGTCAAATCTGGATTTGTCCGGCGATACCTTATCTTTGTATTGCATTTGGGAAACCAAAACAATGAGTAGTAAAGGTAAAATCAACTTTTAATTAAAGTATAAATAAATAATCAACAAAACAAAAATTGTATGTGGTATGTCATGTCAAAATTAAAGATTCAGTGAACTTTATACAGATTAGTATTAAAAGCTATACTTTTTATGAATTCAATATTGGACATGGTGTTTTTTTTTTGTAAAATTGCTGCGATGGCGATTTCTTTCCTTTTATTTCGCAGTGGCGTCTATGGGATGTTAGCCAAAACTCATTAAATTTTGTGAGTTGTTGTATTTTGTTCATCAGTGAGCTTTTGAATACAGCCATACAACCCGAGTTTACACATCGACAAACCGCCAATAAAAAATGTATAGGAATCCACAAAATTAATAAACTTGTTCAAGAAAAATTGTAGATAGAACATAATAAAGTATTTTGTGGTTTATGAAACTAAAAATTATTTGAGTCAGTTTTATTTTATTTATCACATTATAATAAACTACTTCCACCAGCAACTTCAGACAACTTCCACGAACACTTTCGAAATAGCATACCATTCAAACAGTTTTTCGAAATACCGTTGTTCGCGATAGCGTCAGTCGATATACCGGTTTTCGACATAATGCGCTTTCGAGATAGCGTAC
>NWSH02000517.1:5060098-5083206 GCA_002382865.2 Heliothis virescens
GTAGGTTGGTAGTCAACAATTCATTAACATTCACTCAATTAAGGAACGTTCAGTAAAATGATGGTAGCCGTGGGCGGGGCGGGGGGGGGGTGGACGGGGGGGCGGAGTTGTGCACGACAGCGTTTGAAACTGGAAAAAATACCAGTTCACGTTAGAACCGTAAAGTTAATATCAATATTTTTCATCAGTTTTTTTTTCTACTATTATACTTACGCCATGGTGGTCGTAAGCGGTGTACCGACTTGGCGCACGGAGCCATCATGGCTGCACAGGGAGTAGTATACGTGCACGGCGTCTCCGTCGCGGCTCTCGTGCTGGGACTTGTGGTAGCCAGGTGTGGGGGTCAGCCACGGAGTAAGAGTAGATCCGTATTTGGGGTGAGGCCTGTAATTAAAAGGAAGTTTAAGGTATTTGGTCTTTCTCAGTAATAGTAAATTGAAAAGCTCTTTTAGTACAGGTATACTTACGTTGTGTCGTGGCCGTCGTAGTGGGCTACGGGGGCGCGTAGTGTGCGACGGGAGCGGCGCGTAGTGGGCGACGGGGGCAGCGGCGATGTGGGCGATGGAGCAGCGTAGTGCGGCTACGGGAGCAGCGGCGTAAGTGAAGAGAGGAGCAGCATGGACTCGTCGTGACGGATGATGCTCTGGAAGACACAGCGTGGGGGCCATGGTCGCCAAGAGACGCAGCGTTGGCAGCATGCCAAGAGGGCGCCGAAGGCTACGATCTTGAAAAAAATAATTTGGAATATTAATCAAATAGCTTTTATTAGATTTTTTAATTGATTCTTTTGTGGTCCGTATGATTTAAAAAAAATGGAGTAACCTATATTTTATTCATTTATTTATAATGACATTTATTTTTATGAATTGTAGTCAACTTATTTAGGCTGAACATTTTTGGTGTGTTTAGATTGTAAGATCAAAAAGTTGATTTAATGTCAATGGTCCTGCTGTATGGTTTTTATAGAAGCGGGGGCGGTGCGCGAGCGCGGTGGGACGGAGAAATAGCGCGCGCACTTGACTTCTATAATTTGACATGTATCAAAGGTCCAGTTCCTACAATACGAGACTAATACGTACGAATTGATTTGTCGTCGCGGATCTTTTTTTATATATTAATACGTTAGGCGTCTTTGTTAATTAGTCCCGATAATGTTGGGCCAGTGGCTTTTATGAACTAATTTATAATATCAAAATCGTGAATATCAATCATTGTGATGTGAGGTTTCTGATTCGCTTTACTGGATTGGAAATTCTTGTGTGCTTGAATGATTTAGATGATTTTTGGTTCGCAACTAGCTTCATTATCTTTTCGTTTTTGTATTTCTTTGACAATTAAAACTAATCTCAATATTCGAGCGAAGTAAAAAAATAGTATAATAGAAAAATTCAATAAATTAATTGCCTCATCTCTCCTTGTTATATTACCACTCCTATAAATACCAAATTTTTATTAAATACATAAGTAATTTTTATACATAAAAAGATATAAAAGAATCTTAAGATAAGTTTTTTAATAACACCACATACTTTGACAGATTCATATATATAGATAATGCATATAGAACTTATATAATAAAATTTATTTTGGTAATTAAAATCAACTGACTCATACTAGAAGTTTCCTTAATTTATAGCTCATTATATGAACATGATCAAAATTTCTATTCTACACTATTGTATATATTAAAGATAATATATCAGATATATAACATAAACGTGGTTTCGCCCTTTAATTAAAATATACACATAATAATTAGCGAATCAAAATTATTTAATTGATAGTATAGACTGATACAGACTAAGTTCAGCCTCAATCTATTTGTTATATTTATATAATATAAATTATAATAAACCATGGCGTAACTAGATGGATTTTAGACAATTCCACGTTTTTAAAGAGGGCGCCTTGTAAAGTCTGCTTTCAAGATTTTCGGCGCGTTTCGTTACAAACTGCTTAGTAAAGAGATTGATATAGATATAATAAGAGTATATAAAAATGTACACTATACTTAACCCGACCAGTATTACGCTTTTGCTTCATTTTTAGGGACACCAACAGTCGCGTCCGGGTCGATAAGACGCATATATTACTTTAGATGATTTATTAATCAGCAGACAATCCTCTTTTTTACAATAAACTCATTTTATGTATTTGTTATAAATTTTAACAATAATAAAAGTAATAACTATTTTGACATTTTATTTATTTTATGAAATATCAACTTTATCTATAATAATAAAAATGTCTAGAAAAGTCACTTTTTAACATTTCACTTCAAAAACTTAGATAATTATTTATTTTTATCAGTAATCAACAATATATTATGTTTTTATAATAGTTGCATGAAGGTATCCTCCGTTTATTAAAAAAAAACATTAAGAAACAATTAGACAGTCCTTGAGTTTTATAACATCAGCCTGAAAATATCCACAAAAAAACACAAAAAAAATAATCTTTTTGGTTGCAATTTTCACACACATTACAACTTGCTATGACTCTCGGCACAATACCTCGCCTTGATTTCAGTAATGGCACTCGAAGCTTGCGTCCTTGCCTATCCTTTTTTGAGGGGGCACACGATTGTCAGACCATAGACAGAACATTATACTTCGCCCACTTTACTTAACCTGTTATGGGATAGAAATACCTTCTCTCATAGATGATATCATTATATGTCACAGATATTATGAGCACATATAAATAAAAAAGAATAAGCCTAGGTCAATTAACGCCTCACGTTAGATACGACAGAGTCGCGGCATCTCCATCCGCAATACGAGACATTCTTAGTAGAAAGGAAATCAATTTATAATTTTACTCCCTATTTTAAAATCAGTTATAAAAAACACTTATGAACGTCTCGCCATAAGGGTCTAATTGACCCTTCATACTCACTAAACATTTTGTCCGTTCCTGTTTCCAACCGCCGCACTAGCTGAATATAGGACCAGAGAGTGGGAGGGAGAGAATTTACTATGAATTGTTACACAAGAAAGAGATAGCAAAGAATAGGCAGGAGGCAAATCTGAAAACTATATAATACTCTATGATTTAATAGGATAATTCAGAGTAGACTCTGGGTCTTTTCGAACCATGCGCGACTTACTGCTGTTGGGTTAATTGTTGATAAAACACTCTATATAATAAATAGAAAAATACAAATTATCATTCTATTAGTAGCTTTGAAACTGTTTTTTATGGGTCAAGTATTTTTTTGGCCTCGATACAATTATGTTTGTCATTATACTATTGATCGATACTGCAGCTACGAGGAAGTTTTACCTAGGATATTCAATCTAGATATTTATGAATACCAGCTGAGAGACAACTCGCACCCCTGTCTAGGGGTTGCGAGTGTCTCTCTTAGAGATACCGTTCAGTTTACAAGTTTGGACCTGAATCGATATAGAATCGTAGATACGTAATCATATGTACACCACTATGGACATTATTAGTTTTAAGAGATTTGTCATAGTAATATTCATTAATTTCGTTAGAGCCGGGTCTTTATATTCCTCAAGGTTAAGATTTGGGCAATTAACAGGAAAGGTGGGCAGATTATGTTGACCCTTTAGAAATAAACAGCAGGGCTACTAACACTTATTATATCGTGTATAAATTATTACCTATAGGGCTATCATGTTCTTTATGGAGTTTTCCCTATTGTTTTATGAATATTTTACTAATACATTGGGTTTTCAAGGCTGCTCGGCGGCTAAGGGATAATAGAAAACACTTGCCATTTTTCATAGGTTCATTCAATAGAGTACCTAACACCGATATTTGCTAAATGTAGTAAGAAATAGTATAGATGGTTTACGTGTTGCCTGCGTTTCCCCTGAACTTATTCACAGAACAAGTTAGTATTATATTTATTCTTGAACGATATACTATGTCTATCTTTTAAAACGTCGCACATCAAGAATTGTATGAAGTTTATCCTGTTGCAAATATGCAGATATTTAGGGAAGGTGTGAGCTTCCAATTTTGTTTCGCTGCGGTAATTGCTGTAATTACTCTTCGCATTAACCTCTTTTTTTTTTTTACTTTACTGTTAATTGACTTCATATCAACATTGTTACTTTGCCGGGTTTATTATGCTGATTAAGTTTTGTATTGGCTACTACAAAAACTCTTTAGTTATATAGTGTTATTAGGACACAAAAAGTAAGATTATTAAAAGATTAAAATGCTTATAAAAGTGTAGCAAATGATTTACCACATTGATTAGACTTTTTGATTAGAATTAGCATTGCCATTTGATTACAGTAAATGTAACACTAGCAGTTTGCTGCAGTTTGAACCTGTATTAAGACTATCCTTATTCTTTCCCCAATTTTTCAATCCAAGCCCCATACCTGATGAACATATTTTTTCTAATATTATACAGGATTATTTATATTGGAAAATTAAATTCACCCTCTATAAAGGTAAAATATGGATTTCTGTAAAATCTTGTTAACACAACACAAAGCAAGATTTTTTCTAAGCTTAATATAGCAATTTTTTTTTCACTGATCACATACTTCAAACGGGAGTGATACGGATAATCGAATGACGTTATATCGATGGTCGCTTATAATCGAAAAAAAATATGAGTGGTACGCTATCTCGAAAGCGCATTATGTCGAAAACCGGTATATCGACTGACGCTATCGCGAACAACGGTATCTCGAAAAACTGTTTGAATGGTACGCTATTTCGAAAGTGTTCTCTGTCAAATCTGGATTTGTCCGGCGATACCTTATCTTTGTATTGCATTTGGGAAACCAAAACAATGAGTAGTAAAGGTAAAATCAACTTTTAATTAAAGTATAAATAAATAAATCAACAAAACAAAAATTGTATGTGGTATGTCATGTCAAAATTAAAGATTCAGTGAACTTTATACAGATTAGTATTAAAAGCTATACTTTTTATGAATTCAATATTGGACATGGTGTTTTTTTTTTGTAAAATTGCTGCGATGGCGATTTCTTTCCTTTTATTTCGCAGTGGCGTCTATGGGATGTTAGCCAAAACTCATTAAATTTTGTGAGTTGTTGTATTTTGTTCATCAGTGAGCTTTTGAATACAGCCATACAACCCGAGTTTACACATCGACAAAGCGCCAATAAAAAATGTATAGGAATCCACAAAATTAATAAACTTGTTCAAGAAAAATTGTAGATAGAACATAATAAAGTATTTTGTGGTTTATGAAACTAAAAATTATTTGAGTCAGTTTTATTTTATTTATCACATTATAATAAACTACTTCCACCAGCAACTTCAGACAACTTCCACGAACACTTTCGAAATAGCATACCATTCAAACAGTTTTTCGAAATACCATTGTTCGCGATAGCGTCAGTCGATATACCGGTTTTCGACATAATGCGCTTTCGAGATAGCGTACCACCCATATTTTTTTTCGATATAGCGACCATCGATATAACGTCATTCGATTATCCGTATCACTCCCACTTCAAACTCATAGAGTACCTGTTTGCATACTACTTATCACATATCCAATAACTATTTGTAGATACCTCCTACGAACAGCGTTAAAAGATTATGTCACCAACTGATATCATCACACAAAGTTATCAGGATGAATCATGGATCATCCGTATTATATTTCGTAAAGTTTTGCTTTTTAATTGAACAAATAAAATTTATAATGATTGATTCTATCAATAAAATTTGTGGCCAGGGAACAGGTAAATGCATTTTGAATGTTATAAAATATTAGCATATAAATGTGAATTGAAGTTATCCATTAGGTAGCTATGTATATCGGTCTGACCCATTAATTATGTGAAACCACATTTCACCATTTTAAGGCAGTCACTGAACTGACGAGTTAGCTATTTGCGTGAAACGCGCTAACGACTTCAAAATATACTGCCTAATGATCATGCTATAATCTTTTTCAAGGAAAACCTGCAAATAAAACGATTATCTCAGAATTACTTGGAGTTTGGCAATCTCAAATGCCATGCAATTTTTTTTTATCCCTGTTCTTTTCAACCAAATGCAGAGTTGAATTATAAACAGGTGTAGTTTCTAAAATGTAAAATTTTCTCAGTCTCCAAAGTAATAATCAGTAACTTTATAAAACCCTATATAACTGTTTTTTGCGTATATCATAAGCTGAAGAGATTGTTAGGTGGAACGCGCTAATCTCAGGAACCAGATACTGTTCCATATTAAAGTTCATCGCGATACTTCTTATCCGGCAGCGCGAACTGGTTCAAGGATGCCAGAGCTATTGTTCTATAGTACTATCATGCAGGCCTTTATCACTGTATTCCATTAATAATTTCCACCTATATTACAGTACCTAGATCTAGCGAAAACCCTGCGACATTACGGGAGGATACCAGCCGGGGAGGCAGTAACGGAATTTAACAACGTGTGGCAAGATGCCGCTGAGGGCACGTGCCGAGTGCGCGTGTCCCTCGCGTCTAAGGAGCTCACACTACTCGCCGTCGCGCCGCCCGCCCGCGAGCAACGGTACAAGGTCACAAGGATGCGTTGTTGGAGAATCACTACGTTGCATTCGGTGAGTCACGTGGAGAAACTACTTTATGCAGCGCTCACCAATTGGGGTTTGCCGATTGTTCGTTTTGAAATTGGAATTGTTATTTAAGGACCAAGGTCATCATAATGAGACTTTATGGATAAGTAGAGGCCTCTTCTCATGTATGGAAGGATTTCCAACTCTACTAGAGAAACAGGTCATGTTCATAAGTCCTGGCTGGTAATCAAAATATTGCATACACTCAAAAGTATGTGGTTTATTTATAGGTGTTTTTTGGAGAGGCCTGATTCTATTGAGGACCCCTTTCAGTTCTATGGACAACTTTTCCAGTACTTAATGAAATTCCATTTTGGTATTTAAGTATCTCCTTATGCATAGGGCATCATTGGGCCAAAAAATTGTTTATGAAAAATAATTTTACTCCATGCCCTTTTTAAAAAGGAACAGATTACCTATTTAACTATTTTTTGGTATATAAATTCCCATAGACCAAGCCATATTTACATTCATTGTCACGGCAATTATGCGCGGTTGTGTTTCTCTAAACTTGCAATACCATTGACCTCTACAGTAATACGCTCAAGTAGGTAGTTACTATATTCACAGACTAGATCGGTAAAAAGGAAGTCCCTCTTGGTTTAAGTTCCAGTTTATCAATTTTTACGTGGGAGAGGTTTACCTAAGCTCAAACTAGGTATTATCTATTCATGAACAGAATTCTCAAAACAAACCTTTATTTTATTTATCGATTCGTGTTAAACTACCTTTCACTCGTCTGAAGGACCAGTAACGTGTTTCATTTTATTTTTCAAAAGGAACAATGCTTTGTTATTTTTGTGTAGACATAACTCATTTTTATTATCTGTCATTTAAACAACCTTATGCTGTTGCAGATTGAAAGGTCACCAACTCAAAACGGTCATGGATCACTTCTCGAAGATTCTAATAAAAACTTCGAGCTATCGTTTGAATATCTCATTAGTAAAGACAATTTGAAAT
This sequence comes from Heliothis virescens, assembly GCA_002382865.2. Taxonomy (NCBI): domain Eukaryota; kingdom Metazoa; phylum Arthropoda; class Insecta; order Lepidoptera; family Noctuidae; genus Heliothis; species Heliothis virescens. The sequence continues at coordinate 5,067,627 of NWSH02000517.1, forward strand.
GGATAACCTTGAGAACTGAGCATGCAACGTTCATCAGCGTTTGTTTACAAGTAAGTTATTCGTTTTGCAAAATGCATTTTAATTTGCAGATTAATTAATTTAAACGACGGAAAACTGCATTCAAAATCTTCTATTTTTGGGTTTTGTAATGTAATGGTTCAGCAATCAGATGCTGCGCTCTTTAGTGGGTTTGATTTCCGCACGGAATTACCAGAGTTGTTTTATCTTGCAGTTGTATTATTTATGACTAGCTTCCGCCAGCAGTTTCACCCGCTTTCCCGTGGGAAATACTGCGCGCACCCGGACCAAAAGTGGCCTATAGCCATTCTCGATAAATGGGCTATCTAACACTGAAAGAATTTTCCAAATCGGACCAGTAGTTCCTGAGGTTGCCGCGTTCAAACAAACAAACTCTTCATCTTTATAATATTAGTATAGATTTGAAATAACGAATAAGCTTTGATTGTCTAATGGTGAAATTCCACCGGAGTGTACCACTGTGGCATACAGGGTGCAGCACAATTTTTTCTACTGGTCGACTCACCTAAGCAGACCTAAGCACCTAACAAAATTGTGCGCATCACCTTTTATGTTCGCGATCGCGAAACAAAAGTGAAAAATGTTGGCCATAATTTTGGTGGAATTACACTCCAATGTGTGACACCATCACAGCGAAGAATTTTAAACTTACCAATTCCGTTGTTCAAACATCTCGTTTACATGTTACAGTCGATAGTGGATGAACTAATGCGTCAGAAGGCGGGTGCCGGGCCTACATCGCCACGGTGCAGTAAGCGAGGCAGTCTGACGTACCTCAGGCGCGATGGCTCCAGTCAGGTCATCACGCCGTCCTCATCTAGCGACACGCTAAGTTCTACCGTGAGTATACAGCAGCAGGGTTTAAATTTCAATATAGGAATGTTTGAAATGTTATCCTTATGTTACGCTTCCTTGGTGAACTCATGACGTCTTTTGTTTATGAAAGATTTTAGGTAACTTTGAAGAAATAATTTTAGGATCCTAAAAAATAAAATACTGAATAAGCAAATGGATCCAGTCAATATAGGTGTCGCAAATACGTTCACCAGAGATTATTTTTTCTGTTTCATTATGATTTAGTGCTTTCAAACAGGCGTCATCTAAACCTGACCTATATGCTTAGTCTGTTTTGATAAATTAAACGATGCGGTGCATATGAAACTTGATATGTAACGGTAAACCCGATGATTTTCCCCTAGCTTTATCCTTGTTCTGGTATATTTAATTTAAGTAATAAATAATAACTACTCTGTTTTCAGAACGGAGATTCATTCACGTCTGGCAGTTCGAGAGAAATATTTTCCGTTCAGAAGTTGACGGAAAAGTTCGCGACTGTATCGTTCAAGCCCGGCAGAGAGTGCGTGGAAAACAACGCGTTCGAAGCTATAGGAGACGAAGAACTTTAAGGGCTTCTCTTCCCTCGAATTTAACTACAATAATGTTTTCCAAAGAAAAATTATCACTCGGAAACAAAGTTGCCAATAATAATGTTTATAAACGTGTAAAAATTGTATACATATTTGCATTTTTTCGTATTTGTACAGAATTATTTTTTTATCTAATTGTCTTGATAGGTAGTTTTTACATTATACCTACTAATTTAAGTGCGTGGCTATGAATACTGTTTATGTCAAACTGTACGTCATATCATTATATCGAACAGTGTACTTGCCATATTATGTGAGTGTATGATCTAGTTACTAAGTAACATAATTTTCCTTTATGTGAAATTGTTAATGAAATTATTTTGATAAATATTTTTTTAATAATTAAGTGGAATTGAATTGATTCGTCGTTGTTTATTGATTATTCTGAATAGTATCGGTTAAGGGATTGTATTACGAATTTTGGGAATATGTTTTGGCTGATAACATATAAAATGAAACTGAAACCGACCGAAAAATGGCAGTCCGTCCGGGTGACTCACAGAAAGTATGAATTACAGGAATTTATATGCATTAATTTTATGATAAAATTGTCTTTATTAGTAACTTGAAATTTTTCATTGTATATTGTTTTTTTTTGTATTTTTCCTATCTTGCCTATTGTCGATCAAGTTTGATTATATTTTTTTTAGTCTTTAAGCATAAAGATTTCTACTGTTTTTGTACCTATTTGCGCGTTTAGGGTCTTAAATATGAGGACGAACCTTTAGGTAAAAAAATATCAAAATCCCGACGTGAGAAAGAGACACTGCTATTATTTTTGAATAGCTCCATCTCCCTCTACTACCGGTATGGATCTCGCTCTGATGTTTATTTATATATTTTGTTCATTAGGATTTAAAAAATATCCCTACATACATACATCCATTATACATACAGTAGAAACTCTTATTGGCAGTCGGTTAAAAATATCGTTAAAGAACTCGCTCGATTTCGTAGAAAAAAAAAACATTTTGTCTAGAATTAATATACAGATCTGAACCAATTTTCCGTAATTATTATGTTAAAGTATAATAGTTCATAAATAGAAATTAATAGTACTAATGATCATAGCACACATCAGTTCTGAAACCAGATTGAAATCATATCGCCTGAATGAACCTTATTGTCACAAGGTGAGACTACATTATGATTCCGATTAGTGTGTTTCATACAAATGATACTGAACTCGATACAATGCCGATCCCTTTCCGAGCTGTTGTGCGCTACGACCCTAGACGAGTAAATATGTGAAAACTGTGTGATAATCTTGTCTATGTAGTGATAAAATTGTCTTGAAATAAGAACGATTGGATGCATGAATTTAGCCTTATTGGGGTGTTTGACAATAAATTACTATCGATATAAATCGAAGCCAAATTGTAAAATGGAATATTTATGCTTCAGTGTCCATCCCTGGCATCACAAAGTCCTGCGTTCGTTCTCGTCACTTTACGCACTCATTCGAATATTATGAACATAGAGAGCATACCTCTTTACATCGTCTACGCCAATCAAAAGTTTGAATGTCGTCAAACACAATTTTAGCACTAGCAACACCTTAGCAGGTTGTGTATAGTCAACAAAAAATTTAAAAGAATTTACTAATAGAATAGAAAATTATATTATCATTGCTCTCAAGCTACAATAGATAATATTTTTTAGTTAATATTCTTCTATGTAATAAGTGAATGTGCTAATTTTAAGTGTTCACTATCCATTAGCATAAACTTTTTTTCTTCATGTTTACTTGTTGACTGTACAAACCAAAATCTAACCTGGAATATGCATATCTGTAATATACCTACCATAAGCTTTTTATGCAGCCTCGTTAGTGGCTGTTTGCATTTTATTTAAAAGACATATTTTCTTTCTAATCTCACTGAAATGTTTATTTATTTATATTTATTATTTTAGTAAGTATATTCTTACGTCGCTTGATACGAGTACTGTATCTTGCATTACAAGGCTTTTATTTTGTTCATTACTTTTACTGTAACTATGTCAAAATCTTGTAACACGCATTGCAAGAGCATAATTCACAAAAATCGCGACTGCAAAGTAAATCTCTATAAAGCTTTGTTGCCATATATTTTCTTGTATTACTAATCTTTATCTTTACGTAAGTTGCTCAAACGATCAAGAATTAAAAGACGTAGAATAATCAAATTACTTAAATCGAACTAATTTTAACATATCTGAAGTTATTTATACCATACTAAATGCCAATTGTTGACTTGAAAAGGTGAATTTTAATTGTTGTTATAAAAATCGTGTTATTTTAAAGGGACCACATATTTATGTAATATATTGTAATAAAAGAACAATCTTTCTTAGTGGCCATAATATATTTTGTTGCCATACTTTGTTTTTGTGATTCTCCACTTGTATTAGATTCTTTGAATTCTGTATTTTACCAGGTTTTTATTTTGTACTTTGTAAATTTAATAAAATCGTTTCTATTATTGTATGTGTTTCATTATGTATTGTATATAATTTCTATACTTTACATTTCTATCATTATAAAAAATTACCAGCACCTGGTGACTACACAGGTGTATCAACTTCATACAAAAAGATATTGAAAGTTGGTTCAAAAGCCAAGTTAAATAAAAAACAATATAAAGGGAAACCATATTTACAAGTTGAACATTGCTAAATTTATTTAAATAATAATACACCATACATTACACAACAATAAGCTATTTAATAGTTCTTCTCCCAGTTCTCACGCTCTTCTCTTTCCTTCTTCACCTGGTCTACGATGGGGCTGAGGTAGAGCTGGTCTTCCTCCCACTTGGTCCACTCTTCTTTGGGGAGGATGGTCTTTGTCATGGAGAGCTGCATGGCCCGCACAATGCGGAAGTTGCGCTCATCGACCACATTCTGGGGGAGACGGCGGATGGCCTCAGTGACATCCTCGTTCTCATAGAGGCAGTCGTCACGGAGGAGACCTATAAAAAGACATCAAGTATGTTATTTGGATGCAATTCTAATATGTACTTTTGTACAGAACAAGAAGTTGCATATGGGCTGATGGTAGTAACACACAAAGGTGTATTCCAGGAAATCAGTGCATTATTTTATTTTAGTATTGTTTGTTCTTATTTTTATACTCAATTTATGTAATGGATATAAATTATACTAATTTGAAAACTTTTTTATCATTTTGGGAACCGCTAACCACTTCATGTATTGCTTTAAGCCATTTAATTACATTACACAAGAACTGTTAGCCAGCTTAATATGCTGTAAGTTTGGTCAGGATAGTGCATTTACAAAATACGGATGGTGATCACTTGTGTGTGTCCATGTTTGTTTTAGTTATTTCAAAATGACTGTTTAATTTCTGTAGATAAGTGGATCTGGTAGATTGTACACATGTCTTCCTTGACTATAGTTTGAATTGTTATAAACATTGGTTGGTTATTGTCTGTGCACATAAATAAACTAGTATGGACCGTTTGTTTAAATGGGAACTAAGAGCTTCAGTTACTAATGCATTGTAGGTACTGTCAAACACCATTTTTAACCTATACAAAAATCTTGGTTTGTCCGTCAATGAGTTCAGCCTGTACTAATGTGAATAGAAATGTAAGATGTTTACTAACCATATTTGTTAAATCCAGCCATGTTGTAGGCCCATTTCTTCATGCTGTCTGAAAATAAATAAGTTACATAACAACATTATAACTATTGAAACATTGTAATGAACAAGCATCATGTCTTGGCTCAAGTATAAACTATACTCACTGAGGGCAACGGCAGTAGTCCTGAAAGCCATTTTGCTTATAGCCCTGAATTCCCAGTTACAGTGGCAGAATTTATCAGAATATCGAATACGATCGAAGAACGACCGTCTTTTTGCGTGCAAGGTTCGTCAATCAAATGTTAAATTGACAGTAGTGACAGGTACAGAGAACATTTGACTGAAATTATATCGTTCTGAAGTTATCCACTATGAAGTTCTAAGCCAAAAGTTTTAGAACTATTTATCACAACGAGATATGTGTACTTCATTCTCTTCCACCGATAGTTCCTTATCATAGTTTTATGTCTGTTGAAAGTTTGGGATTTTCCCACTTTGCCATTCTTCCTTCCCATTTCCTTCCTGATAAACAGGAACCAAGAATCCTAAAAGTATAACTAGAATGGACTGGAGAGAAACGGCACGCGGTAGCAAGACTGAGGCATTTTCAAGAATACAGACATTGTGTGTGTAATTATGACAGACTGTGTAACATGTGGACGCAGTGTTTTCTCCAATCCCTCCATAACGGAAAATCCCTGACTCTCTCTCTCTCTCACTCTCGTGGTACACACCCATGTTCGTTAATGTAACTGCACGTGTGCGAGAATGAAGAAGTAGTTCTGACCACAACGTCTTTCTTACGCCACAGTGCACAGAGGTCTGTGAAAGGTTTTATTTTCGAATACAGTGTGAGTGACTCTCTCTACTTGCATTGCAGGCAGCAAGCTGTCAGCATTTTTGAAATAACCAAGTCTGCCTCACGTTGCCCTCCAGTGAAAATTCAAGTTTATTGGATTCATTCATACTGTCAAAATAATGTTACTGTCAAGTGTCTTCATGTGTTTTTTTGTCACTGTCATTCACCGTATGTCAAGTCATGTGATTACGTCAAAATCGCAATTTTTCTTATTTTTTTGCGTAAAAACTAAATTTTTATCAAAAAATGGATTATATTGTTTCAAATATTATTTCTGGGTACAAACATCACCGATAAGGTAATTAGAACCCAATGAAGACAGATTAAAAAAACTGCTGAAATCCGAATTTATTCTACCATAATTTTCCCAGTTTTTAATCATAAATTCATAATGAAATGGTAAGTATCTTTTGAAAACATTACAGCTGCGTGTGGTTAGAAGTTACACATTACTTATCTATTTTTATATGAAATGGCCAAGACAAGTTTGATAAGGTTGCGTGCGCGTGGCTACTTCGTGCTTCTTATCAAGCTGTTTGTTTTCTTGTCTTGGAGTGAACTTCGAATGACCTCGCTCGACCTCCTAGTTCCCCAGTCCGCTTATCATTATCAGCACAAATAAAATGAGACGGCGGAAGGTATTTTATTTAATTCATCAGATATCGTGGCGCGAACACATACTGTTCTCGGTTCTCACTCGATAGTTGTTTTTGTATTTTGTGTCTTTGTCGTTGTACGCTTACAACTACTGTAGTAATTAATCCTTTCGGGTTTGCATTTCGCGTGTTATTTGTGTAGTGATTTTTTTGTTCATCCTGCATTCAAGAAGAGGAATGCCAAGTGACTGTCGAGACTGTTTGGGAATTCGTTATCGAATTAATACCCTGCACCAAACGTGGAAGTGGCTGCATCAAACAATCGCCCTTCACGAATATCTGATCTCCCTCTCGTCGGCTGATACTGACGCTGGTTGTTCTATGCACTAGGTTATAACATTACATAGACTATTTGAACTGTTATTAGTCAATTTAATTAGGTTACATAAAATTAGCTAATTAACGCTTAATAAACTGTGGTTATAAAGTTCATACAGAAAAGTATCCGTTTGACACTAAATTTTCATATCATAACATTTAAAGATGGCTCAGACAATGATGAAGAAGATAGTTGCGAGCAGTGCCTGCCTGATGGTGGGTATCACAAGAAGAACCAGCTCTCGTAGCTTGGTGACAGCAAGCAACAATGTGACTGCTAAGAAGGAACGCAACTTGCCGACTGAGGGGGAGATCACCAAGTCTGTCTTCATGTCCCAATCAACGGACATATACACCAACCTGGCTCTTGAAGACTGGATGTACCGCAACATGGATTTCTCCAATCACCATGTGATGATGGTTTGGCGCAATGAACCATGTGTTGTGATTGGAAGACACCAGAATCCATGGTTGGAAGCGAATGTCCCACTTTTGAACGAGAGGGAAATAGCTCTAGCTAGGCGTAACAGCGGTGGTGGTACTGTGTACCATGACCGTGGCAACCTGAACGTCACTTTCTTCACACACCGTGAGAGATACGACAGGAAATACAACTTGGAGCTGATCAAAAGGGCACTCTTCAGAGGATTTGGAATCAAGTCTATCATCAATGAACGTCAAGACATGGTTGTTCGAGATAAATACAAAGTATCCTTTTTAAATAGAAAATCTACATAATTTTCTTCAATCCTTAAAAGTTCTATTAATTATTTAGTAGATTGATTTTTAAAGCATTGACAAATCAAGTCAAGCTTGATAAACAGTAATTTAACAATGCATATTGTTGACCCATTTTCATATTAAGCAATGTTACAAGCATATTAGTTTCCTTAGCAACAACTTTCATAGGTATCTGGAACAGCTGCTAAGCTAGGCCGTCTGACAGCATATCATCACTGCACACTTCTAGTCAATGCCAATAAGGCAGATCTCAGCAGAGCCCTTGCTAAACGTGAGGTGAGTAACCTTCCTCTTACACTTTTTAAGAAAAGGAACCTTATCTACAAGTATTGAATTGCTTTATTTCAATAGCAATTATTTAAATGTCAATAAGGTTCATTTTCTTATTAAGTACTTCATTCTTTTTATTTCTTTCTTGCTACTCATGAATAAACCTCTTTTATTTCTCTTCACTATCCTAATAATAATATTTTTGTTTTTGCTAGTAATGCTTTTATTACTCTTTTGTTTTTGACCTATTTATGGTATGTGTAGTTTGCCTCTTTCATACAAAGTATTTCATCATTAATTCCATATAACAAGTGTTCATTGAAACCAACTAATTGAAAGTATACACCACCGCTGTTCTAATTTGGATATGCAAGCATAGTCAAATTATAACTATTTATTCAGTGTGCTGTGTGCTGGTGCCAGGCAGGGGCCCAGTATGCTTTTATGCATATTCAAGTAATGTCATAGGTCGCACATGTTGCATTTCATTGTTTACGTGTGATTCATCAGTTTGTGTAGAGGGAACAAAAACATTAACCCTTTGCACACACTCAGATATATTCTCAATTGCACAATTTTTACAAAAACAATTGTATTCATTACACTCATTGTTGTAGTAACCTTTTAGTTGTTTTTCTTTTATTTACTAATACTTTGTTTTTCTACTGACCTTGATAGCTCCCCTCCAGTTTTAAGTTAAGGACATTTTTAATTCTATTTAGCATGGCATACAGACTCAGGCGACGGCATCCACGCGCTCTGAAGTGGCCAACCTGTCGGAGATGGACAACCGCGTCACGGTGGAGAGCCTCCAGACTGCCATCGGCTACGAGTACTTGCGCACGGCCGCCTTAAGCTTGCAAGACGGGGGTCAAGGCCAGATCTCAAAGCAACGAGGCTTCCAATTCGTCAACCCTACTGACGATTGGTTCCCAGGTATGTTATCTACCAAAAACTTCCAAACATTTTTAGAAAACCTAACATTAAAAGTTTCGATAGGCTCTAACTATGGTTTTTTCTCCAGGTCTTGCGGAATTAAGAAACGAGCTCCAATCTTGGGACTGGAACTACGGCAGAACACCAGTGTTCACAGTGAGCCGCTCCTTCCCCGTACCGGCTGAGTTGCTCGCTCCCTCCAAGGCGTACTCTGCGACACAGGAGCTAGTCATAACCATGTCGGTAGACAAAGGTCTGATCGATGACGTCACACTCAACATCCCACCAGGACTTGTGGAGTCCGGTTTCCACGGCGAAGCGTCCGTCATCACCCAGCTTAAAGGAAAGAGGTTCACTTCTGAAGCTCTGACTGCACTTCAAGACGCGATGCTAACACGACACACCAGTGACGTCAGAAAGTTGGACGATAAGGAACAGTTCGTTGCCAAGTGCTTCGACCAAGTGGTAAATACTGTGTAAGTCTCACATTATGTACGTTTGACGTTGTAGGTGCTAGTACTGTATGTTAGAATAAGTATCATTTAACAAATTATTGTGGACAATTAGTAGACATTATAATAGACATTGTTCAATGATTTCGTGTTGATTATGCTGTATCTATATCTACTATTATCAACATGAAATATATTTGATAATGTGAATAGACTGTACATTGTAATTATATTTTTTATACAATTGAATGTATTTACGCCTAACTAAGTGATATCTTGTTAGATTCCTCTCTTCTGCTTTTTAATATTCTTTTTCGTCTTTATTAACTTCCAACCTGCTTTATTACATTACCTACTTATGTGTTTTTTTTAGTTTAGTGTTATATTTGTAAATATCTGGACGGTTGGCGTAATATTGTCGGTACTATTTGAAGGATCATGAATCTCTACGACTTTTCTTCCTGCTTATGTGAACCTTACGTCAATATTGCGCTATCCGCCTGGAGTTTGTCACGCGAGTCGCACCCTAGTGCCGAACGCTACAAGAATGCATCATATCATTTGTTTTAATTAATTAAATTATAATTTTGTTACAGAATTAACGTACCCACGTAATGTTACTTATCAAACATTTTGTGTAGCATGTATTACCTACTGTATTGTAATCATCGTGTAGACTTTATTCGTCTAATTTACCCATTTCATAACCCACGCAACCTTGTTTCCTTGACACCACTCCGAAACGGGGACTTTTTTGTATGAAATGGATGTAGAATAATTATATTTAATTTAGCTTTATTTTAATATTTTAAGTTTTGTTTAATTATATCCAAAAGGTTGCTTTGTAATAATAACAACATACGTAGGTTTATATACGCCAAGTTGCGAGATCCGTTATTCATCGGATTCTTTTAGAAATTAAGTTAATGGCTTAAAAATTGGACACAGATTTATGTTATTATTATTATTAAATGGGAGATTGGATTTGAAAGTTACTCATTGAAATAAAAAAGTATGATAAAACATGTGTTTTAATCTTTTAACTGTAATATTCGCCCTTAGGTATTATGAACACATAATATTAGCAGCAGCAGGTCAACAAGTGACCCATCAATCTTTCCTATCAGAGTAAACTGCGCATATTACTCGTACTTATTGAACTAGATATCATTTGCGAGACGCCGATTGCCCTGACTGCAACATTATTTATTGAAATACTAATTATTTTAACTAGCCATTCACTGAAAATTAACTAACCGATAGTCAAAAGAAATGTAACTGTCGGAAGCGCTGCCGTCATCGTATTTTATTTCATGCACCTTATATAAAGTGAGCGCGAAATACACGTCTATAAGTAGATATCTGTCTAATCAAAGAAAACGTACTGTTAACGTTCATTTATAGCAGGACTTACATAATTATAGTCTTTATTATCTACTTAGCGATTCAGTTTAATATATCATCATAATATTAATCAATTATTTTAGTTATTTTAATTGGCACGAAATTAATTTTAAACCGCGCTAATAAGTTACTTGAAAGATGAACGCTGTAGCCACAGGCGTCGTAGGAAGGTATGCATACAAATCAATGCTATTGCTAATGGGACATGCACTTGTCCTCGCACAACAAAAACTTGCTTGGAGCCTGAGCTCTTCCTCTCGCTTTCTGAAGAACCGCGGTGGTGGTCGCTGGCCGCCGCAGCCGCAGCCAGTCTGCGTTCGTTCACAGAGGCGCGCGCGCATTCGTCGCCATATTGTATTTACACACGTTGTCATGACGACCGCGTAAACACGCGTACTTAGGCTTAGATAGAACTTTACCGGTAAAGTTTAGTTTACTTATTCCGTTTCGCTATCAGACTGAAAGTGTTGTGAGTAACTGTATGATTACATGGTTGAACTGTAGTTTTTTAAAGAATAAAAGTAAGTATGACTATCTTATAATCAATATTTTAATTAAGACACTGAGTATTTATGATCTAATCTTATTTTTGTGTAAGAGTACTAACTACCTTAGTTTTTATTGTTTTCCAATAATTGACGTAGACAATAGAATTTAACTATAATTAAAAGGTTTGATAACATCATTAGGCGTCATTGTAGGACAGGGAACGAAAGAAGTCTGAACCGGGCATCGAACCTTACATATACGTAAGTGATGAAAAATCACAAAACATTTGACTAAGCTGAATCATTGATAAAAAAACTTAATTTTATCGTTTTGCGATCATTGTGTTATGAGAGAGAGAGGATTAAATTTACGTACTAAGGAGTTGAAAGGAGTCCACGCGGATGAAGTTATTAGCAAAAACTCGTAGATAGGGAGTTTATTGATTGTGGTTTATTGATTCAAAACCAAAACCAAGGAGTAAGTCTACTTTAAGTAATTAGAAGCTAATGATAATATGACCTTGATGGATGATAAATTAGCACGTTTTCCGTTTAGAAAACAGGCATCCTTTTCATTCCGGCAAATCGTATCACGCAGACTGAAGAAACGATTTCATAGGGATTGCAAAACAGGGGATGGGCATTAATTTCATATTACACAGTATCAAAATGTTTAAACAATTGAAATTCGTTAATTAACTGGCTTCCTGCTCAATAATACGAATATTTGTTATCCACTAGCTTCTGCCGGCGGTTGCACCCGCATTCTGAGAGAACTACTTCCCACAGTCGGATAAAACGTAGTCTTTATGTTATTCTGATTTGTAAGCTATATTACTGCCAAGTTTCATGTAAATCAGTTCAGTAGTTTTTGTGTAGTGTAAGAGTAACAAACATCCATGCATAATTCTCACAAACTTTCGCATTTATGATATTAGTAGAATATTACTTAGTTGGATTAGTATCAAACTGTTAAAACAATTGAAACTTGTAAATTAAATTGCAATTATACACTTAACTAACTTCCTGTTCAATGATCATGAATATTCACTATCTAAGTGATGTTTATGAGTTTCCGTACCTACAGATTCATAGATTTTTACGTCAATATGGAGGCACGTGAACCTTCTTCTAAAAATTGGCGAAAAGGAAACTGTCGATCTCTGTTATAAATACATCTTCAGTTGAATTTTTTTTATTTGATTCTCACTAGAAGAGAGTGTTCTTGTCTGTTGATTATGGCCATTTTTTTCATGGATGTTTTACAGATGATTCAATATAACTAATTTAAAAAGTTTCTGACAAAGTTCACCATGCTCTAAATATTTGTTACTTGCTACTTATTTTAGACTAAAGAAATTCTGTATGATAACCGATTGTTACCGATTTACGTAACAAACTGCTTCATTGAATTCCTTTACGTGGGTTAATCAATTTGTAAGCAAGTAAGTAAGTATAGCATATTAATATAGGTCGCAAGATTAGCTGACAGTTAGCAACAAACATGGGCCCATCGGTATGCATTGCACAATTATTGTCGGTAACATCGCATTACGTAAGTCTGGACATGGCGGATTCTTCGGCTGCAGATGTAAGTATCTAAGTATTACAAGTACCTACTCCCACCTACTAGGATATTTTGGAAACAATGCCCATATCATTATTTTGGTTGACTAGACATAAACATGGAGGTGATATACTGACAACGAAATGGAAACAGCTTGGCCTAAATGCAAATTGCATTCAAATTTAGTACGTGTTATTAAAAATAAACAAAGATATAATTTAAGTTATTATATTGTTGGGGATACATAAAACAATTAACTAGAATACATTTAATGAAAGAAGTTAATTAGGTAATCAATCATTGAACTTGAGATGAGATCTTTCTGTAACTATCGTACATTGTTTGAATATTAATTATTTCTTAGATATTGTACGGAATGCGGTCAAACGATTCAGGGTTAAGCATATTGAAGTAAACTGCTAGAGCTGAAATTGGCAAAGGTAACCGCGGTCGTATATTTTAGTGGTTGTTGCATGTGATTGCCATATTGTCATGTTGCCAGCTTGCCTACTTACTGATTGCGTAGTCACTCAATATTGCCATGAAGGGACTTCAGAAGACAATATAAGTTAGGTTTTAATAATAAAGTAATAAGCAGAAATTTATGAATGACAGTTTTAAAATGGTTCCGAATCTGCTCTTAGGCCAAAGTTATAAACACAGAACTTGCAGCAGTTTTATAACTAGTTATTAAAATAGTTCTCAATAATAAGTATAATGATTGTTAAAATTTTATTCCTTCCGCAATCCATGCAAAACTACAGCGCTATCATAAAGCTCTTACGTTTTTAATCGGTAGGTTTCAACACTGAAAAATGCATATTTTTTATACCTACTGCGATCTTGTACACAGATAAGTGTAACAGACCATTTGGTTTGTACCTACAGAGGTAAGTGCACATCACTTAATAATTGAAGTCGTTAGAAACTTACAGGAAGAACGTGCGGCGTGCACAATCGACTTTCACCGTGCACCATCTTCAGAGTGCATTTAACCGCTTCTCGTTATAGTATCCCATTATTATTTTATCTTATCACGTGCTTTTGGGAGACTAAAAATAATCCCATTTTCTTGAAAAGTTTAGCTAACTCTCTAAGAATAAGAACAAGACAATCATCCCATTGTTGTTCGTAAGTTGTGATTCGCGTGTCAGCGAACTTACGGTCGTTCCCAATAACGTATCTATCTCTGGATTTGCTTACTAGAGACAGGAATTTGACATAAATTTTATGGGGCTAATGTCAAAATTCTATCTCTAGTAAGATAATCTAGAGATAGACAGAATATTGAATTCAGTTAGTAGACCCTCTACCTAGATAAGATATTCGGGAGGGTTTGGAGGAGAGGCTGAAGATGGAGCTCAGCGGCTTGCCCTGGGAGATGCCTATGGCGGCAGTGGCGTGTGACGGAATGATCATGGATGCTTAATTAGGTTATAAGTGTAGGTTTACTTCATGTGAGTGGAATTAACCTTACGATCTCTAAAGCTTTCGTCTGCTTGTTAATCTTACGACAATCCGTAGTTGTTGATCATTGGAGAGAGTTCATTGATAATCTCAAACAGTAACTTCTGTTGCATACACTAAGAAACAGTTTTAGAATAACTCTTAAACCAAAATAGCCACATTTACATCAAGAAATCTGTTATTTATCTATGCAAAACTTCATTATTAATTTCTTATTAATATAATAAGGTAGATAAAATTAATGATGAAACTAAGCAGATAGAAATTGATTAGAACATCTATCTTCTCTGCTCGCCTCTCGATGACATAACTAACAAATTAATAACTCAAATTAAGAATAAGATTTATGTTAAAAAAAAATCACGGTTATTTTGATGCAGGTAGTCTAGTCACGAACATCGGCTGTCTGTACGCATTTAGCTGCATTTGAGATATTAATTAGTAGTTAAGATGAAGAAATCGCCCCTTTAAATATCAGTTGCTTCGTTACCGTTTTATATAAGCCGTGCTCGTATTAATTACTTTCTATACCCGCGGTGCGATTCTGCAATGCCGTGGGAATTGATGCACTGGTCCTAAACCTCTCTAACCTCATTTAAATTATTAGCATTTAATAGATGGGTCTTTATGGAGCATGATAAATGAAAACTTAGTTTCCTATTTGCTTGTCTACCTAGTAAAATGCTTTGTTTAAATAACGACGTACATGTACAAGATTCCCTCTTTGTTAACTGAAAATGAAGCAAATTCAAAGGTTCTCATTCAATTCCCGAGTACTAAAGTGAATTAAAGAATATGTATAAGCAATATTATACCATATGTAAGAAGTTAAGAGTATCATTATTTTAAACACCATCCTCTGCACACAAAATGTTAGATTTTTTAACTCGGCGCCGGTCAAAGTTCAATGTTACTTAGTTACCTGCATTCAAATGAATATGTGTACGATGTGGTTAAACGGGTCTTGTTATACAGTCGTGATGTTACCAACATCGTCATCCGCAAGTTACTCTAACAGACCGCAATTATATCCACTTTTATAGAGGTATATTGAAAGCTATTTTAATTTGAAGCCAATGAACAGATAGTCACAGAACAATTTTATGGTTTTAACCATAGAGTAAATATATACTAGAGAAGCAATCCTCGTTCAAATGCGTCGTAAGAAGCGATGCCATTTTTTAGACGCAACGACGTAGCTTTGAAACTTTTGACATCCAAATGACATTTGAACAAAAAACGTATATCTGTCTCTGTCACACAAGTCACAAATACATAACTGTCACTTTGATTAGACAAAGATGGCAATCTAAGCGTCCAATGGCGATATGGGGTGGCCTACCCATGTGAAATGTTACCCATTTTTTTTT
>NWSH02000517.1:5083254-5105137 GCA_002382865.2 Heliothis virescens
ATATCTGTCTCTGTCACACAAGTCACAAATACATAACTGTCACTTTGATTAGACAAAGATGGCAATCTAAGCGTCCAATGGCGATATGGGGTGGCCTACCCATGTGAAATGTTACCCATTTTTTTTAAATATAAAAATAATTGATAAATATAAATTTAATATTTTACTCATGAATTTCTGATGGGATGAATGAGAATTTTATTATTAGTGAAATTATTGAGATAATCTCATTTTGAATACTTATTATTTATTATAAATCATACTTCGCTTTGCTAAATCATATATTTCTAAACGGAAGTTCTATTAGTTCCACTCATTTAATACGGCAAGCTGCATCTTCATCCTATAGTGTGATTATTGTTACAAAAATATTTAAAATCACTTATTCAATAAATAATCATCATCTCCCACAAATGTGGGAAACTCAAACGACCCTTCTTAGTGGTAACACTGAACCCGGTATAAAAATCTTACATTTTATATATTTAAAAGTATTTTTAAGTCAATTTAAACAACAAGCTCACGCAGGAAAAATAATTCCGTTTAATTTTGTATAGATAAGTGATTTTTAAGCGCAGTATTTTACTACGAATTCGGCCATTTTTTCCCCCCTGTCAATCAGTTGGCGTCCGATAGATGACTGATTTGACATGACACAAAACTATGTCTTAAGACATAGATAGAGCTGTCTGGCTACGACGCGGCCATTGCTTCTCTAGTATATACCTCTATGGTTTTAACGCATATCTATAGAGTGATTTAGTGTTTTTTTTTGTTTTCTAGTTAATACAAGATTTTAGTATTTTTATGTTTGGTACGAGTAATCAACGACATTGTAGCCCTTACAATAGTATAGTAGGCAGTTTGAATATCTAAATTCTTGAACACAAGATCTGTTTCTTTGCCTCTCCCAGAAAATAATCGGAGAGCCTCTCAGATGCCTGATCATTTTGTGGCCAGTAATGGTTTAAAGACATTACAGTCTAAATAGGTAATATGGGCTTCTGTGTACATAAGTAAACAGAAGTATATGAATTACAAAGTAATATTTTACATGCTTCTATTAGATTGGCAATGTTTTACGAAATAGAACACTGCAGAGGATGCAATACATAGGTACTTAATCTGTCGATGATGACAAACTTTACAAATCCTATTTATGTCCAGCAATCGATGAAAATAATGATCAGTACTTAGATATTATTATAGTTGAATTATGTATGGGTGTATTGAGATACAGATTGTCAACCGAGTATGTAACTACATACAAAAATCTTAACGCAATGAATAATTTTAGATAATTTGTACTAAATTAATTGAACGATCGATTGGGTTTGCTGATCATGATCGATTAAGAAGTTTGAAAGTCAAAAAATCGAGCCAATCTAACCCAATTAATATTAATACTTGCCGCCAATAATAATCTACCTCCTGCTCGTTAGGTACTAATTGTTATTATTTTGTTGTGACAAATATTGGCAAGTCTATCATAATTAATGGGCAACATAAAGAGCAAATCATTTTTTGTCATCGTTTAATTCAGTTTACACATACATCAATCAAGAATAACGTAACACTAATTTAAATCAATTCAGAATCGATTAAGCTTTACGAAGTGCTAATCTAAATTGTCAATTACCATCTTAATTCTTTTTTAATTTGTTCCAGAACTGCAGAAACTAGTCTAAGAAAACTCGATGGAAATGGAGAAGGACAAAATTGTGTTTAAGGTAAGTTCTGTTATGACATTTTAAAGAATTTGTTACACTTTTTTGTTCTAATTTCTCGTCGCTATTGCATTATATTTTTATTCATTTTTGTTATCTTGAAGAAAACGCGTGAAACCGGTAAACATCCGTGTCTTGTTTTTTCGCTTTTGTCCGAGTCACATTGAACCGGCTAGTGGCACGGATCACTGGGACGAGCCGACCACATCACTGTTTTTATCTGCTGTTAGATACCGAGATGCTCTTATTTTTTGTATGAAGGTCTATTTGACTTTGATAAATAATTCAGTTCCGCGTGAGATTTCGGTCTTTGATAGAGTATATTGACAAAAACATTTCTTATCAATGAAGATTGGAATAGTAACTTCAATAATGGATAACGATTGCTATTCTTGTATTGCGAATAACATTTTACAATAATAATATTCAAGCTAGATAGTTTACCGGAGCGTGGAGTATATTGAGAGAATCACAATGTTCCCGACCCCATAAATAAGATCTGATCTAATTGTACTAAAAGCTAAACTAATAGCAGTGTCATTTACTGCACCAAAAGCACTTTAAAAGCTTGCGTGAACTTCATAAACAATAGAGCAGTTTGTATGCAAATTAGATTGCGTAAATTGCTTCTAAGATAATTTGACCGTGTAGGCATGTGTTTTCGTGATCACAATTTTTATCTTGTAGGTAGGTATCTGTTATGTTTGTTTATGGAAATTGTGCAAATTCACGTGCACTGCACCTGGCTGTGGTCAGCAATCACGGGTACTTGCATAATGGTGCAATAACACGCCGGTTGTACGATCGGCATGTGTGCGACCGATGTGTTGCGGAGGCCGATTCTATTAGCGTGCCAAATGATGAAAATCTTTTTCGAGAGATCTTAGAGAAACTTGTACTTTTACCCAATTATAAGAAACGATCTTTTACGTCTTTTACCAAATCGTTTCGAATAACGAGCTTTCGATGGAATAGATTGATATTTTTCCAACGAACAGCGTGTGAATAAATTTCCAGATCTATAGAACATTGCTGCAGTCTTTGACATACGCAATTCGAAATATGCTTCATTTTCTTGAAATCTGTATCCTTCTTAAAGAATACATTATTAGGCAATCCAATAATTATTGGGTTTCTTTTGAATTCCTCAATCCTCAGTGGTGTGTCACAGCAGGGCATGTCGTGCGCCTGTGACATTCCACTCATGGCATACCTACTCATTAGTCGCCCATCAAGGCTTCGCGTTCACTATTGTCCTACCATGTCCTGTGCTTGCCTTCATGCGTATTTACCCTAATGTGACTAACCTTCGTGAATTAAAACGTAGTTCCGTACTTTATCGGAGGTTGAATTGCTTGCATTATGTAACACGTATTGTGTCAGCAATCATCGTCAGCGTTTAAGTTTAACCTGTAATCATAATAAAAGGTGTCGTGCCGTGCAGCAAACAAATTCATTTGTTTCTCACATTTTTGTTTCATAAACTAGATACAGCGAGATGATTGCTGGGAAAGGTATTTGTCCCCATTAGTTTTTGCTTGCGTCAAACCGAACGCGTCACGTTAGTGCGGAGTAGCTGTTAGCTTCGCCTTGATGATCGGCTCGACATGTGGAGAGATCGAAACAGGTTCGATGTCATGGTTGTCGTCGTGGGTCAAGGTGTCCGTAATCAGACGCCGATCCCGAATTCAAGTTTTGAGGAAAGAAGGTCACGTGCTCAACAGACTTGCTGCTATAACAAACGTTTTCATCAAAACCTGCACCAAGCTTTGTGACGATTCAATTACTAAAACAAATAAATCATTGTACTGTTTTAATATGTACGAGCTGGTATAATTCATCGCTATTACTGCTGTCGACAGTACCGGCATTATTGCAAGCCTCATTGTCTCACAAGATAATGTAATTTAGCAATGCATCGTGTAAACATAATCATGTAATACAATAAATCAAACTGGGCGCAAAAAGCGAGTGGTATTTAAACATAAATATACATGAGCGTATGATTAACTGGATCGTTTAGTTCCGACAGATGGTTTTTGCTCGATATTTGTTTGTAAGGTGGTAACATAAGGTGTGGTTGGGCAAGCGGAGCGTGATCGCAGGCAGCCCGTCATCCGGCAACCGAGCGGAGCGGTCACGACTGCTCCGTGGCCCCATGATGATTTTGAGCCGCCACTCAAGCTGACACATTGGAGATGACGTGGATATGTGGTAAACGGAGCAAATAGGGCCTGAGAGGTCTTCGAAAGTTACAAGAAACACCCATTGCGTCGAGTTTAGTAACACTAGGCGGGCTTCGTGAGGTCCATAGAACATTTGAAGGGTTATAATGACTAATAGCATAGTCTAAATAGCGGTACCGTTCGACAGGTTTTGTCATACACTCATACAGGTTCCAATACACTCGCATATTAATTACAAGTAAGGTGTAGATCTATTGTATTCTAATTTATCCAGCCTGTTTGTGATATGAAGGCTGATCTCGTCACGACTACACTCGGTGACAAAGCAAGATAAACTAGGATCAGCGATTAATCATACAGCCTGCTTTGCATAGGGTATGGGGGGTGGTCATGTCCACCATTTTTTCCCTGCATTGGGTTATAAGTAGACTCGTAAACTGGAAATGTGCACTTGCAAAAATTTTGCACATTGGCCCGGTTGGGATCCATAAAATCACAGTAAAGTACCTTACTATGTATACTATACGGACGGATACTGCTGCTGACCATTAAAAAACAATTCAAATAATCGATGCACTTACTGATTGGTGTGTAATGAGCGCGTTTAGCGAAAATGAATTATTCAATCACGTTCGAAGTGTTAATGCATCTCGTAATTACTTCCTCATTAAAATTACCTATCACTTTACTTACCCAATTAGATGAATTACGAAGCCGAACATTAGACCTTTAACATCTTTGTCTACTAATCAGGGGGCACGGCAGTGCCCCCGCCAAGTCAAGCAGAAAAGCGGCACGGCCGTACCATCCTTTTCTCGAAGCAATTCAGGCTATTTTCGACCCACTATAATTTCGTTGTGGATAAAACAAGAAGCCTGAATTTTTAGTAACTAATTAGGCATTGTATAAATACGGTGTATTTATAATTTCAGACAATTTGAACCAGTACTTTTAGAANTCAGGGGGCACGGCAGTGCCCCCGCCAAGTCAAGCAGAAAAAGCGGCACGGCCGTACCATCCTTTTCTCGAAGCAATTCAGGCTATTTTCGACCCACTATAATTTCGTTGTGGATAAAACAAGAAGCCTGAATTTTTAGTAACTAATTAGGCATTGTATAAATACGGTGTATTTATAATTTCAGACAATTTGAACCAGTACTTTTAGAATGACAACTTGTTAAAATTTCTGAATTTTGTCACTCACTGACTCACCGATCATCAAAAGTCCAAGGCACTTCTAGCAGACATAGAAGCTTCAAATTTAGAATACATATAGAATTTAGTGTCCTTATTATGGGAAAACTTAAAAAAATTGTAATTTCGGTCCAGTTTTCTAAATACCCTAACTGCATGAATAACTTTGTAATCCTATATAAATGTATAGGATTACAAGGTTACATTTGCAGTTAATGAATCATTACTGTACAACAGAAAATAATAGGTGTAGATAGATACCTACTGTATGAGGCATAACGGGAGGGGGTATAGAGTGGGTAAGGGTGTGTTTAGCCCATGAAACTGAACAACATACCCGTGAGAAAATATGTTGAATTATGCAAAAAACGTCTTTCCTAACATTACATATTCTACATATTATGTTCCAAGAGAAAAGTTGTTCAGTTTCCTAGGCTGAACACACCCTTTACTTGTAAACTCTACAAAAAGAAGTGAGATGCCATTAAAAACATCCCGTAAAAAACCCGTCCGATGGCCAAGTCGATCTATTTGTTAAACGTATGTAATAACTTAAGACAGAAGGTCCTTTAAGTAGAGACTAAATAGATTAACCGACTTGGTATTACATGGATCTCACAACTTTTTACGGTAGAGAAACTGAGCTGCGAGACTTGGGTTTTTTACAGGATGTTTTTAATGGCATATAATAATGCGAAAGTAAGTCTGTCCATTTATGGGCCGCGCGTTCACGCCAAATTCTTTATTAAACGAATTCAAATAAAATTTGGAAAACCGATAGTACACTATCTCTAGTCTAGAGTCTAAGAAAGGAGAAAAACATATGCTAGTTTTTTTCCGGGAGTGATTTTTTCGGGATGTGGATGAAAACATGAGAAAGTCTGAAATAAGACTATTAGTTCTAGAATTTGTTTTTGTAGGATAGCTAAGTTAGTTATGTAAATCATTTAAATTTAACGGATGTTTTTCTTCCTGTGGAGATAGAGAATTTATCTAAATTAGATAATACATGACACTTGATCCTTTCACTTTCAGTGACTTAACGTCCTAACTTAATTCAGCTCAGTTATACAAGTTCTTTAATCTAGAAACTAAATGTCAAATATTTATGTAATAACCTTTATCCAGATCTTTGTAATAGTTTCCTCTTCTCTCCTGGGAAAGTAGCCAGCAAAATTACATAAGAATGAATTTAGGATAATTTTCAGCAAGCAAGTTTAAGTTACCACCAAAAGAGTATAAATTTTAGAAAAATTGCTTTCAGTAGTGTTAGACTTTTAGAAAAAGCTTTAAAAATATATCGGTGTAGTTGAGTTTTGATATTGTGTAGTGTTGTCAAATCTGTTTACGAATAGGGACGAGTCACGTTTCTGCTATTATCTATTTCAATGTCGGAGTATCTGAACATAATACATCGGTAAATTCGGTTCATATTTAATAACGGATTCTTTGCGTCTGCACAATGGAATCTTTGTGTGACCCTGACATTTGTACCGAGTTTGAAGTTTTTTCGGTTCATAGTTTACTGAGAATTGAATGCCCTTTTTGTGCCGATGCTTAACTTAATGGTTTATCATAGGTTATGCCGCCAAAAAGTTACAGGATGTTTATCTTATTTTGCATACAAAAAAATAACCTCAAAGTTTCGAAAGCCGCAGTTCACGCAAATTATTTAATTTCCTGTTATCATTTCGCAAGAACATTTCCTTTGGCACAAGTCCATAAAATGTGTTGATAACTTTCATTATTAACATCTTCAGCCTTATAACCTATTGATAAGCATATCTTCTGTGAGATCAGCATTTTCCGTGTCTTTGTTGAGAACGAGGGGCATAGACAAACTGATAGCGCTGTCACTGATGATTTCCTACTTCTATCGCCCCCTGTATGTATGTCCGTAGGTTTATAACCTTTATAAATAATACATACATAGACACGCCCATACGTCTTTATTCGATACTTGAATCAGGAACTCCGATCTTATGGCCATTAGTACGTATACGTAATTGATCTGATATTTGCAAATCATCAATCTTTTTTATATTTGCTTGTTTGTTTTTGTCTTTATTTGTGGCAAAAACTTGTTATTGTGTTTAAAGAATATTTTAATTAAGTTACATAATGTGATTAGGTTATTGTTTGTTTTGGTGACAAAATATACCGATTCTATCTATACTAATATTATAAAGCTGAAGAGTTTGTTTGTTTGTTTGTTTGTTTGTTTGAACGCGCTAATCTCAGGAACTACTGGTCCGATTTGAAAAATTCTTTCAGTGTTAGATAGCCCATTTATCGAGGAAGGCTTTAGGCTATATAACATCACGCTGCAACTATTAGGAGCGAAGAAATAAGGGAAAATGTGGAAAAAACGGGAAAGATTATTCATCCTTGAGGGCTTTCGTTGCGTGCGCTGCGAAAACGGTTCAAGATACCAAAAATATATGTACGAAAGAATTATTCCTCTTGAAATGAGCTAAAAAATGTCCGCGACAGTATATGTCTATCTTTTAAGATTAACTCTCTAGAACCGTTTTTATGGTAATCTTTGGTGGAAATGAATGCATTATTTGTTAAGAGTTGTATCAACGTAACAATATTAATCTTTATCCAAATAAATAATAAATATTGTTGTTGATTAAGAGTGTTTAATCTATACTAATATTATATAGCTGAAGAGTTTGTTTGTTTGAACGCGCTAATCTCAGGAACTACTGGTGTGATTTGAAAAATTCTTTCAGTGTTGGATAGCTCATTTATCGAGGAAGGATATAGGTTTCTTTTTATCCGGGTGCGTCGAGTAGTCTTCTATCTTCTTTTCCTTCTTCTATCTTCTTCTTCTTCTATATAAATAAAACTAAAAAAAAAAGTCCTGACTGATTCACTGACTCAACATCGCAGGGCAGTGGCGTAGCGTGGCGGGGGCGGGGGGGGCGGCCCGCCCCAGGCGGCACTTTTTAGGGGGCGGCGAAATGTAAGAAAGGAAAAAAGAAACATTTACTTATTTAATTATGTATTGTATAATCTTCAAGCTAAAAAAAATTCGCGCTCGCTTCGCTCGCGCATTTACAATCCTCAACTGTGTTTATCGTTTAAACATCAAACTAACAAAATTATTCGCGCCTTTTCAATGCTCTCACTTCTTTTTTCTGTGTTTAGATACCTTTTAGAGATAAAACTAGAAAAAAATTCGCGCTCTCTTCGCTCGCGCCTTTTCAATGGTATCGGTTATTTCTTTCGGAATTTATGCCGAGGCGCGGTAGGGCGGCAAGCATTCGATGTAAAAAATAGTTTTACAACTATCCGGCTTTAATTACGAAAATGTATAAACATGGTGTACATTTGAAAAAAAAAGAAATCAAATAAATTCGCGATAAATCGCCAATTAAACATGAAAGATTTTTTAGTCTCAAAATACTCCTAAGAAGTGTATATTAGTAGTAAAATTGCTGAAATATTTGTAAGTTCTCAATGTAAGAAAAAAAATGCGCTTGCGCTTTCTTGTCAATTTTATTTGTAACTTTTTTATAGTCCTAGGAAAAAAAAACCGGGCTCGCTTCGTTCGACCCTTTTCAATTTCCAACTTCCTTTTTGTGTCTTTACTTTTTCAGTCTTCAATCTATAAAAAAAATCGCGCACCCTTCAAAAAAAGTAGTCCGAGGCTGATCTTGGGTACTTTTTTCAGTGTTTACTTTTTCATTCAGAAAACTGAAAAAAAAAAACCTCGCTTTCTATATTCACGGTTTTGATCCTTAGTCCAACCCTCGCCTTGGCGATTGGGATTTCTTTTTTAACTGTTTTTTTTTTAAACCTAATCTCATGGGCGGCAAAATTGTCTTCCGCCCCGGGCGGCGTATAGCCACGCTACGCCACTGTCGCAGGGCCCACACCCGTGAACCTATAAAGCTGATTTTTTTCACAGAGGTTCATCTTAAGACTCTGACGCGTGTTAAGAAAGGATTTTTTGAAATTCGTGTCCTAAGGGGTTGAAATAAGGGTTAAAACTTTGTATGGCGAATGAATATTAATTACGAATTACGACATGAAACTTGGTGAAGTTACTCCTTGAAATAAATAAGTAAACACGTGTTTCACATTTTTTAAATAAACCCATTAAAGGGTTAAAATGGGATTTCCGGTTAAAATGGGGTTGACAATTTGTATGGTGAACTAATGGTGAAAAAATGTAAGGCCCAAACCCGTAAACCAATAAAGCTGAAATTTTGCACAGAGGTTCATCATAAGAGTTTCACGCGAGATAAGAAACGATTTTTTAAAATTCGTCTCCTCAGGGGTTGAAATTCGTATGGCGAACCTATATTAATTACGAATTTCGACATAAAACTTCGTGTAAGTTACTCCTTGAAATAAATAAGTAAACACGTGTTTCACCATTTTTTTGAAATTCCACCCCTAAGGTGGTAAATAGGGGTTTAGTAATTTGTTTAGAAGGCTTATGATTTTTGAAGAAAGTGACATGAAATTTTGAAGATAGGTTTCTCTTAGGGTGTAGACATCGCATCGCATTTTACGAAAATATACTCCTAGGTGAGTACAACGGGGGTTGGTAGTTTGTATGAAAGTCCTATGTTTTTGGTGTNGTTTCCGGTTAAAATGGGGTTGACAATTTGTATGGTGAACTAATCAACGCAAGGCCCAAACCCGTAAACCAATAAAGCTGAAATTTTGCACAGAGGTTCATCATAAGAGTTTCACGCGAGATAAGAAACGATTTTTTAAAATTCGTCTCCTCAGGGGTTGAAATTCGTATGGCGAACCTATATTAATTACGAATTTCGACATAAAACTTCGTGTAAGTTACTCCTTGAAATAAATAAGTAAACACGTGTTTCACCATTTTTTTGAAATTCCACCCCTAAGGTGGTAAATAGGGGTTTAGTAATTTGTTTAGAAGGCTTATGATTTTTGAAGAAAGTGACATGAAATTTTGAAGATAGGTTTCTCTTAGGGTGTAGACATCGCATCGCATTTTACGAAAATATACTCCTAGGTGAGTACAACGGGGGTTGGTAGTTTGTATGAAAGTCCTATGTTTTTGGTGTGTTTACCTGATGCAGAGCCGCAACAGACGAGCTAAACTATAAGAGATACAAGAATGGTGCCATTGTAAAAATTTATCCACGTGATGAAATTTTTCTGTCGAGATATTTAATTTGAAGATCTAGATTACCTTATGTGGAACTTCAAGAGCCCAGCTATACTATAACACGTGTAGGAATGATGTCTTAGCAAAAGTTGTTTAGTCTGGTGGGTTGACTTACAAAAATGAAAGTTCTGAATCGCCTCGCATATTCAGTCGCTACCGGGCCATTAGTATACGACATCAGATGCTTCAGATCTTTGATTTTGACGACCCCGTTGTCGCTGGCATAAGCGACATGATCCGCGTACGAAGTCGCGGGCAGAAGCTAGTGTATCTATATACATATTGTTTACCTACTAAATATTCCGGTCTTTAGGAATGGTTTTAGATAGTCGTATTTATAAAATAAGATAGTGATAATTACATAATCAATATCCTGTTATCAAAAGACACAATTTTCATAACATTACTGAAGAAACTTGAAAAATTAGGACTAATTTAATCTATAAATTCTTCAATTTGCAAAGTAGAGATCAATTTCAAAATGATTTTACTTCATTCTACGTGCATGCACGTTTATTGATTATATTTGAATAATTATCGATGATAAGGGCTGTCATAGTATACATGAGATATGAGTGGAAAGTCTTAGGAGCTAGGTAGTCTGTAACGGGTACATTTCGCTCTCCTGGTCACATGCCCGATATCAAGCCGTCACATGCCTGATATCAATCCGCCCTACTTGTGCGAAACGCTCTCATCTGACAAAAATGTTTAAGGAACAGTTTGAAAGCTACCTACTGCAACTGCCGACCATTTTACGTGCCGCGACTGCAGGAATTCGGTCCATATCCGAGGGCGATTGGACTTGCTGCTGCCGCTTCCATCCAAAATGATTTCATGTAATAAAAATACATACAAAGTGGGTAGGCACTTGTGGTTGGCAGTTACAGTCAGCAGTTAAGTTTCAATAGTAGGTATCTTAAACCAACAATTAGAAACATTGCAATATCTTTTAAACCGATGGTAATTTACGCAAATGTTTTATCTGCACTGATTTTAGATTACAAATTAAAAGAGATAATAATAAATTATTTATCAGTGTAATATCATTTTCTTCTTTTAATGTTTCATAGAATTAATCATTGTTACCTATATTATTTTCGATTCTTGAGCGAAACTTGCATATTGTTCAAGCTGTCTTGATAGAGTAGTCATAAGAAAAATTTCACAATATAGTCGGAATCTTGTCAGTTAAAAATTTACGAGTGCTATAAAATGACGCCTCGTCTTTTACAATACATTTAAAAGTAAAATTTGATGTCCGTTCATGTTACATGGTTTTCTTTGAGGTTTCCCGTGTTTTGCATAGTTGGATCAGTTCATTGGATCAATTTCGTCATTGGGTATAAGTTGTTCGTTATTCACGTTTGTGACGGTGCCACCTGGCCTGGTCTCACTACAGTATATTGTGGAGCTCTCAGGGACAGCCTGTTACAATGTGCAGATTGTGAAATGTTCCTGTTTGCAAACTGCCCATTAGTACAGTGACATATCACTTATATCACCGGTTGACAACGTATTTAACCTATTAACATTTGATTTAATGACCGTCCTTCGTGTATTGGAAACTTAATTATTTTGCAGTTACATTTGCGAAGGGCGTACTTAGCACTTTCAAATTTAGCATGTGCAAGGGTTAAAGAGAACGTGTGGGTGTGGCTGTGTGGACTTTATTAGCCGTTGTTAATTACATTCAATTCAGGATAGGTACACGCTAAGACGAAAAACTGCACCTCTATATATGACTTATTTGTAGGTGCGGGTTACCTAACGTTTTCCAGGCGTCTGACATTTGATACGCGACAGAACTCGTCTGTGATTCTCGTAAAACTTTCTTCAAGATCTTACCACACGCTTGATTGACAAGTTTACTGGCTAGACGGCTGTCGGCCACTTTTCCTGTAACATAACATGTAGGAATTTAATAACGTCTCTATCACGTCTGTCGTCAGCTGCCAATAACTATTCATATCTATAACTAATCGCCATGCCTAATATTTATTATGCTAATTGTATTATTGTATTCATTAATTAAATATTAAAATACTAATTTGTTATACACGCTTTCTTTTGCTAATGTTGTTGGCATTTTGAAATGAATAATTTAAATGTTTGTAGTAATTGTTATGTAAATACTGCACTAAAAGCATTTAATATTTGTCGGTCAATAATTGGCTTTTAAATGTATTGGAAATTTATATTTCTTTTTAAACATATGGTTATGGCCCAATAAACTTAATGAAGTAAGTACTGTCGGTTAGGACATAACAGGCTTTTTATATCTTTTTATTGAACCTTATTATTATTGCTAATTAAAGGGCAAAGTTCTCTGAAAACGATGATTGAATAATGACGAGAGGGAGTGTTTTACGAGCTCGGTTATGTGAATGCTTAAAGCCAATTATATCATGCAGCTTTGTGAAAAGGTTTTTGATTTATTGGGAATATTAATTTTAATGAATCGAATACCTACGAATAATATTCTTCAATAAGTGAATTACTTAAGTTTATAAAAGCACAAATCACAAACTTTATTTAGAAAGTCCTACTTATCACATTTAATGCAGCCGTGACGGATGAAGCTCGATGACGAGACCTGAGAAATAAACCCAATGTCTTGACTCAGTTTACATTTATTTAAAACTATGATTTTTAAATAATAAACAATGATAATTATACAGATTTTCTTATGGGTGTATCTATATTCGTACGAGCACTCGTCCATTTTCCGATGTTATCGCAAGTTATTGCGCAGTATATTTTTATATAAACGCTTATCAACATTAATTAATACTAGTAACTGAGGAGTTTTTTGATATTTCATACTATTTGGGATTTAAATATCACGTGGATCGAGCGCGTGTCGACATATTACCTACTAACTTAGTAGTAGTCAGGAAATTAGATATAAGATAAGATGAAGGTTTTTACTTTTTCAGTTTAAAAGTTAATTTGATGATGACATGAGTGACCAAAGAACTTTATTTGAAAGAACAGATATTCTGCTGTGCCTAAGGCAAAGTGGCCATACTTCATTCTTCTATTATGAACTGTTTTGAAACTTTGAATTGTTTGAAACTCGGCTTCGATGTAAAAGTATCTACCTACAACATTAGAATTTATCTACTCGCTGCCATCAAACAAGCACCCAAGCAAGTCAAATCGTTACATACACAAACGGATAAAGCATGTAATACTTTTCTAACAGTATGTATCCGTATCGTATTAACGAGCTATGTCAAGACCCGGCCTCCCGACGCGGGTTATCATTCCGATAAGCGCCCCCGATGCTCTCCAATCAGTGGTCGCGACGCCCGTCCTACATAGATGTGAGTACCTCGTAATATCATATATTGAGAGATACCTACAGTTATTTTAAGAATAAATTATATTTTTTGAAAGTTCTGTGATTTGGTGTGAAAATTTTACTAATTTTGGGGGTTCTGTTAAGCTTTCGCTTAAGCTTTTTTTACTCCCAAGGTTTATTATTGAATTCCCATCATATGTCATCTCTGAATCTGAATTCTTGCAAGGAGAAAATCAATCAAAGATTTTATGGAAATCTTACCATGTCAAAACAAACTCGATAGTTTGAAGCATTCCTAACCTTTGTCTAAAAAGTGCGTGACGATCATGTGACGATCGTCACGTGTGCATTCTGTTCTTACGCAGGCTGACTAAGGTTTATCAGGTAAATGTGCTGTATTGTAATATTAATTATTGTATTGTACAAATTATAATTTCCCACAATAATGATAACATAGAGCAATGGGGGGTAAAATAAATGAATATTTGTGGTGATAGCTGTCAACTCAATTAGCCCATTACTGGCTTACATTTTACTAACTGCATGCATGAGCTATTTTAAGTCGTTCATATCGATAAGATATAGATAAAATTTTAACAAAGAATTAATATTACAGCATTTTATTAATAATTGCATAACACTGCGGATTACAGTAAGTATCTTCTTCCTTCAGAAAAACTGGGTTCGGAACGATGTCCCTTTTAAATGTTATATACCTATATTATACGGTTATTTTAATATCTGCTAAGTGACTCTTAATTGATTTTCTATATATAATAAGCAAAGAAACACAGAGTGTAAAACGAATGGCCTTGTTGTGAAAGAAGTGTAGAAGGAACAGAGTGTAAAAGGAACACCGGCTAAAAAAGCTGATACAGATGTAACATCCTATAAGGTTTGAAAGTAACATATCGCTCACCGTGGGATGACACACTTTATTGTTTTTTTCTATAGCTTGCATCACGATGCTCTTCGTATTATTACACGTAATTGATAATTGGGGCTTATAAATCACCAGTTATACGCACGTCAGGTTGAGACAAAACTAGCTCGGGGCATCGTTGTAAAGCCACAATCTTCATTAGGCAATCAGAAGGGGCATCACTCATATTTACATGTCAACGGGCAACGTCAAAAATATTTTGTTGAGATTGCAAGGTAAGACAAAATGCAATTAAAAAGTCGTTTGGTTCTAGAATAATTCAAAATAGGAATACGCACGTCGTCATATGATATTTCATCCGAAGAAGAATTATTGTCTGTCATTCATTTGTTTTATTTTTCATGCTGAAAGAAAATGAAAGCTGTGAATTTTACAATGTAGGACAAATTACAGGCAAGCCGTGTAAAAATATTCTCACTTATTAGTCCGTAACTTATAATCAGATTTCTAATTTACAATGGCGCAAATGATTTCGGAAGCAAGAAGTAATTGATGAGTACATGGGCGTACATCACGTAATGGTTGCCAAACGGCTTGCTCAACGGTAGTGGTTACCCATAACATGGCCAGCGATCGGGGAACCTAGTCGCCAAATGTCATGACTTTTGATACTGGTAGCTCTTTTTGATCTCGTTCGAGAATATTCTACAACTGTATCTGCTTCGTTGTATTGGTGGAATTGATGTAGGGAATTTTTAATGACGGTGACAGGTAGTGCTTAAACGTGTGATACAATGCCGACATGGGGATAGCCCAAAGTGGAGAATGGTCATGATAACTTAACTATCCCTGCTAATATTATAAATGCGAAAGTAACTCTGTCTGTCTGTCTGTTACGCTTTCACGCCTAAACCAGTGAGTCGATTTTGATGAAATTTGGTACAGGGATAGAATAGACTCTGAGGAACAACATAGGCTATACTTTTTATCCGTGTACAGGAAATAATTCCCTCGGGAAGCGGGCGAAGCCGCTGGCAGAAGTTAGTTTATTATACTACTTTTAGTCCCCCAGAATTTTCTTACTAGGTATTTGAACAACTGAGCGGAACATAAGTAATTATTAGCGGTTTTCCGCGAGATTTTGTCTTACCACTGAGAAAATCATTTCTAGTTTCTTTTTATTTTTAAGATTATTGGTGTACCTATTGTTTCTAAATGAAGTAGGTATCACTTGTATTTATTTAGGTCAATGTTATTCCCCGACAATTACAGAACAATGAATGTAAATCAACAAATAAAATGCTAATTACCTAAAATGGAAGGAAGGTTGAAATAATCGCTATATCCAGACTGTATCACGACTAGATAAGTCATATCGACCAAACTTTGTATCTCTCACTATCGCGTCGCGTGCAAATTCATTTATTTACAATACGAAACAATAACATGTCTAAATATTAATTATCTTCAGACGAACTACATTTGGTCGCATATCGGACCAAGATGGCAGATTACAAAGTCGTTAAGCGTGCTCCGGATTTGCTAGATTAATAATTACAAGTTATTATTATTATTTTTTAATTACATGTACAATTTGTTCATTGAAAACTTGTTTTTTATGAGGTTATAAGTATCTAACTGTACTGGACATTCTTTGCGCACAAAAGAAAACTGCGATTTCTTACTCAGGTTCATAGCTCACAATAATAGAAAGGGCAGATTTGTTTTTTTTTTTTTTGTAGCCTTTTTTTTATCGTCCCACTGCTGGGCACAGGCCTCCTAAGGATTGAGCGTTAATCACCACGCTTGCTCAATGCGGGGTTGGTGATTTCAGACTTTATAGTCCAGGTTTCCTCAAGATGTTTTCCTTCACCTTTTATCAGCCATTGGTGTCTAAGATATACTTAGAGAGTACATACAAACTTAGAAAGTTGCATTTGCATTGGTACTTGCCTGACCTGGAATCGAACCCACACAATCGTACTTGAGAGGTTGGTGCTTTACCCACTAGGCCACCACGATTTGATTAATTTAATAGAATTTTAAGACGACTTGGACATAGTGCGTATCTATGATCTGCAAGATTTGTCAACCATTACAAAACTTTTCATTAATTAACATATAACCTCTACCTGTAAACAAGATTGCTAATAGCCATTTCGCACATCGCATTCTTACAAATATTTTAGCTTCTATATTGATATAGCGTTTCCTGTCACTCCACCATCGCATGATAAATCAAAAAGCGTATAAAGAAATCACTCTCACAATGTGTGAATACCGATAGACCAAAAGATAGTATTACATGATTAAAAAGTAAGATTTATATCTTCATTAATATCATGAAATGGAGATAGTGTCCGGTATTATCTGGTTTACAATAACCTTGAAGACGGCTCTGTAAATTGCAAAAGTCCTTTATTGTTATCAGTAATCAGTTACTAGGCGGCAATTAAACTGATTTTCGTTGCAGTCACGTTTTATAAAATTAAACATCGCCCGCTTTGATAATAGTTAATAAGGGTCAAAGTTCATCAAAAATAAATACATAATGATGCAGAAAATAGTACGCGTAGGTACTTTTGATTTATCAATTGTTTGTTCAGTTACTTAATTATATTCGTCAATTTATTTTGTGTTATTTATCTTCGTCAATGCAGGAGAAGCATTCCAAGGTGGAACGAGCCTATTACGGAATGATAAAAGACATCGCATCGCCTTGAAATACCTGACTTCACATTTTAATAGTATGTAATTGCTTGCATTTGTAAAAAATACTCTAACAATCATGCACTTTAGAGTCTACGTTTGTTTAAATAATTATTCAGTATTTACGACATTCTTGGTGCGTGTTGTAAGATGCAGGAGATCTGTCTGCTGGGCGGGTCTGCGCAGGCGCACTGAACTTTGCTTGACCTCTAGTTACTGGTTTGCTCTTCGGCTAGATCTGTGAAATACTCAATTAGCTTATTTACTGCACGCGATTTGCAATTATAAGTACGAGTACCGTGTAATTAGGGTATGGTCTAACACTGGTTGCAATTAGAGCAATCGTGACAGTTATATAATAATACTTACTATGCATCATTTGTTGTTAATTATGTGCTAATTATAGGCACCTTACAAATATTTATGTCTTTGTTAGAAACTCCTACTTATAATATAATTTTGATTTGATTTGTTACGGTTGAATTGATGAATACTCATGGTATCTATGTAACATAGAGAGAGAGAGGCATTCTAAAGTTGAGAAAAGGAATCCAGATAATGACTGCTAACTGGATATGTTTCCTAAGAATAACCAGTACTCTATAAATGCAGAAAATATTCACATAAATATCACGAGGAGGTCTGATCGTGTAAGTGTTGACAAGGTCTCCGGACATTGACATGTTACGCATCTATCGGGTCCGCGAATACCTTCAGAGCTTCTTTCGATACCATTTCTGATTTGCATATGCTGAATTTTACGATGCATACATGCATAATTGTAAGTTGTTTTTATAGTTATTAATGAGGTCGTGTTGCGTATGCGTGACCGAAGCTCGAAGCACCCTTTGTAATGGCCGCCTGGTTGCCGTGTCGCGATTGGCTACGGGGGATTAAACTCTGGTGCCATATGTCACGTCGCTCGTGCCACCGTTTGCGAAACTCCCAAATGCTGCCTAGCTTTAATTACGGGTTTTAACGTCTGAACAATTATACGTGATTGTCTTTTGTCATTTAAATGTCAATAGAATAGGTGTACATGTACACATCTATTGTAAAATCAAGTTTTCATTTGAAATACTTGCTTTAGAATAACGAGGTTCGATTATGTGAGTAAGTTTTCTTTTTCTACTTGTATGTAATATTATGTAGAATAACATAACCTGTATAAAATCCGTTCCTGTAACTGTGCAAGGAAGTAGTTATATTGAACATATCAATTACGTTTACATAAATATCGTCTAGTGTTATAATTGCGATTATCCAATGGTCGAAAGCTGTTACGAGTTATGAAGCTAAAGTGAGCCTACATAAATCACGGAGTTCTTGAACATATGTGTGAAGTACGGTAATCGTATGATACCGATCCTTGAAGATAACATCTTAAATAAAGTCGGATGATGAATGATAAGTAGTCGAGCGTAAACCAGTATTGGAATTGTATACTGCACTGTTTTTGCTTTCTGAAATATGGATCCCGCATAAGATTAAGCTGCTATGATTTATTTTGTAAGAGCTTTAATGTTTCAAGGACATCATTTGTTAACTTGAGCTTTCGCTAGATCAGATTTTTCAGGATTAAAATTGATTGCAGAATGTCTGTTTAAATCTACATCTATCTGACTACATCTGTGTTCAGTCTACATGCACTCGAGACAGTTTTCTCGCTTATCGCTATTCGCAACAATGTACAGACAGCGTCCGCCATGATGAATTGGTGACGTCACCTAATTTAGATAAGGACGCCCGTCATTTGTCTCCACAGTTCATTGTTAGGGCTATCGGGAAACTTTTCGACCTATTCACCTTTAGAATTTTCCATTTACTACTGCTAGGAAACGCATAGTTGTTACTACGCTGTGTTGCGCCAGAACTCAGTCTGTATTACTTACGTCAACTGAAAGATTAGTCTTACTACGTAGTTTTACTTATCCAATTACTAGGTTATCACGGTACGAATTAACGTAAATTAATGTGTCATATACGTAGGATATAAATGACATTTGAAATGGAAATGCATTGCATCAATAGGAAAATTTCTACCTATGTAAGCTCTTTAGGGAGTTTTAAATCGCGATTGTCGAACTCCTACACAAAAGTACTTGCATATACAAATACATAACAAAATTATCTTCCACAATGAACATAGCATGTTGACATTACCACTGCGATAGAAGAACGGGGGCACCTTTATTTGGTTTCTTACATAACTAGATCGATCTTCTGCTTGGACGTCAACTATAAGACATCTATTACATTTGAAATGTCATTGTTTTAAGTTCCGGGCAGACTCGTACACTATCTGAAGAAACATCTATAACGCGTGAAAGCGAGTGAAGAACAATAGAATCAAGTACAGGTCGTGAAATTAATCGCTGCCCATCTGTCTAAACGAATGTGGTCGATATGCATCACTGTGATAGATTACCTGTAGCTCGGTATGGGTTTACATCAGTATTGTACGCAATTAATTATACAACTTATGAAGTTTCCATTGAATAATGTAGGTATTCTTTCACCCGCACTCTTTCTTGATTTTATTTTCACAAAAAAAAAACGTGAAAATGGTGAAAGAGAATTTCCCCATTACAACAAACCTAGGGAGGTTTGTTCAGCATAAAAATGCAGGCAGCATTATCTATTAGGACATTTTACCAGCTATAGATAAGCAATTGGGCCTACTTTCAGCAGGTGCAATAATCAGTCACCAGAACGCATTTACGTTAGAACTGTTACTCAAGTATGCAATTAATCATTTTGTTAGCGGGCGCGTCTCCAATCGATTGTCTATGCCTGGTTCTGTTCAAGGCACTTCGATTGTTGAGCTCCATTACTAAGCCTTGATAAATAGCAATTACCCGCTAATGTCATGCTACGGATACACCATCAATTTTGTTAAGATCTGCGTAAAGAGATCTTTTTTAAACAAATAAATTCGTAACTTGGATTTAAATAGAATTAGAGATATTTGTTCAGTAACAATTACAAAATGTAAGGATAAATCAAACGGTCTCGCCCTTGTGTCATGAATGCCATGACATTTGTGTTCATACCAGAACGTGGCCCAACCTGCGCTTGCGCGGTATTCCAACCTCCTTTATAGAACAGCGAGGAAACGTATGAAGTATAATAATTACTGATTATTACCATACTGACGAAATAATTTGTGGGATCTTTGTCAGTTTCAATATTGTAGACGTTTTGGTATTCGGCCGGTTACGGATGGGTAACTTGTATCAGTTGATTACGACTATAATTGCAGCATTATGTGCTATTATATGAAATGTCAGGAATGTATAAGCTATTCGATTACAGATATCCATTGAATTAGAAGAGCCAACGAATCTTACAGATAAGGTTTTGTGCATACGTATGTCATCACACCACTACGTAGATATCGACGCTTATCTACACCACGTTTGCAAAATGTGTTAACTGACGTTTGTTTATATTATTAGTCAAAGGGGGTTAAGAATGGAAAGCTACAGAGATATAGATTGTGATAAATAATAATTATAGTCTTATCTCAAATTATATTAATCATTGGGAGCGCACGCGGCACATGCGTGTGCGCCGGCTTAGTGCGTTGGTAGAATTTATTTGTATAATGTACGTACAGACAGACATATGTCATGTGTATCGTCATATGAACCTGTTTATGTTGAAGGGTTAAGCAGAGATAAACCTAGTACATTACACCATATGTGTTCAAATGTCAAGTCTGGAACATGTCATGATTCCTGCATGAAACAAATAGAACCCAACACTCGAGCACTGAACCCAGACCCATTTGCTGCCCAGCCCCAGCAAATCAGCCAGTTCACACGTAATATAGTTAAACATTAGGGTGGTCCAAGTCAG
This sequence comes from Heliothis virescens, assembly GCA_002382865.2. Taxonomy (NCBI): domain Eukaryota; kingdom Metazoa; phylum Arthropoda; class Insecta; order Lepidoptera; family Noctuidae; genus Heliothis; species Heliothis virescens. Next base: position 5,104,286 of record NWSH02000517.1, read on the forward strand.
TATGAAAAATTTTTTTTTGTTTTTTTTCCTACTCCACAAGTCTTATTCTGTTCGATTGTTTATAAATCGGTTATATACCAAAATTTAGCTTTCTACGACCATATTTAGAGGTCGCTATGATAGGCAAAAAATCTATTACAAAGTCATCCANTAGGGTGGTCCAAGTCAGTATGAAAAAAATTTTTTTGTTTTTTTTTCCTACTCCACAAGTCTTATTCTGTTCGATTGTTTATAAATCGGTTATATACCAAAATTTAGCTTTCTACGACCATATTTAGAGGTCGCTATGATAGGCAAAAAATCTATTACAAAGTCATCCACATCATACTAACTCTCAAAATTTTTAAACGTTTGTGTACGCGGTCTACACTGGTATTTCATGTCAAATTGTGTGTCCACGAGCAAGGGCCCACGCGCACCAGTGTGCTTCCCGTCTTCTTTGCCTCTGCTAAAAGTACTGGATAAGAACAAGCAACCGCATGCTTGCAAACTCTTGACGATTAGCAGCTAAAATCTCAAGTGCGTGGCCTCTGCTTTGATACGACCGCTTCTAATACGGGGTTGAATCTGGGTGCATGTTCGTTGGTCGAGAAGGCTTTAGATAATAAACTTGTGTGGGTTATCCGATGTTTTCAAAACCTTGTTTGGATCCAGCAGTGGACCAGATATCAGTCTTTTTAAACGATTTCAAAAGGAATGGAAGAATATATAACAACAAGAATTAACCGTTAGCAGTGATAATTTGTACATAACTGCAGAACTTGTGTCACTTCGACAAGAAATCTTACAATATTACATCAAAGCAATAAAATGTCAACAGCCGAGAGATGATTTTGTGCCGTTTATTCCTTG
>NWSH02000517.1:5125746-5163595 GCA_002382865.2 Heliothis virescens
AACGTGTGGTCGTTAACTGAAGGGAGGAATCTTTATGCTTGTATAACACCAGTTTCTAAATTATATAGCCACAAAAACATCTTTAAGTTCATCAATATAAGCAAAATGATATAAAGCCTCTAGTGTTAGAATGCGACCACGTGGCCGCTATCTAACGCATTAGATAAATACGTAATTCAGTAGTGCGACCACAGGATTAAAATTAAATTTTAGATGAAAAATGGCAAAACTAACTAAAAATATGAAGCATAGCTCTATAATTGAAGTAATTATGCTTTTTGACCGAATGTAACATTAATATAAAGTAATAAAACTTATCTTTATTTGCCGACCGACGCGCTATTTCTTTTGCACTACGCGATAGTTTCACTCACTACTGTGTCATGCCGCACACTAAATACTATTATTTTCTTGTTTTGGGTGAATCGGTTAGGATCAAAATTATGACATTCTTATCGTATAAGTATTCAATTACAATAAAATGCTTACTATTTATTGTTTTCTCCTGAAAATGAGCTATTATCTTTAATTAAAGAGACTCAACCCGTCAAGTGGTCGCGTTACTAGAGGTGGTCGCGTTACCGGCACACTGACCCTATTAATACACAATTAAGTACTAACAACGCCAGTAGTAATATCAATTTAATATTAGGTAAATGTAGTGTTCGACCGACGTTTCGGTTTCGGTTTCGGCCAGTTTCGGCCAAAAAATCAAGTTTCGGCGGCAGTTTCGGTTTCGGCCAAAATTGGCCGAACCTTTTGCCGAAACCGAAACTCATTCGGAAGTTATCGTGTGCGCTCGCCTAACTTCGTTTCTCGCGGCAACGCCTTGGCGGCGCTGTCGGCCATGTTCGGGAATTGTCGTGCGCCGTTCGGATAGCTCGACCTGTAGCGACTAGCAACACAACTCAGTGTGTGCGTTATCGTCCGACGCAAACATTCCTTAGAGGTTATGTTTTGATGGTTCTGATTTACTAGTAAGTTTTGTTTTTGTTGTTTTGTACTTGAATGATTTAAATTTTAAATAGTTGAATGATTTGTTACACAATTTTAATTTGTTTTTTTTTAATAAATGTTTAAAATATTTACTACAATTTAACTGTGTTATTATTTGATGTCTCTAAACAATATAATTCAGTATAATGTAAAAAACGCCTAAAATTTCAGTATTTTATTATTGACCAAGTGAGTTTCGGTTTCGGTTTCGGCCGAAACTGAAGCCACGGCCGAACATTCGGTTTCGGTTTCGGCTGGAAAACCAGTTTCGGTCGGACTATAGGTAAATGTAAAAATTTTTAGCGTCAGTCAATCTTCACTAAAAGATTATCCAAATATGCTTTGATTAAGGCTGCGTTTCCACCAGAGATGTGCAATTGGTTCTTTACAAACACATTCCTCGCTATGCATCCTCGCACATCTCTGGTGGAAACGCAGCCTTATCCTCTTTTCCCCGAAAAGACTACTTATTTAAGTATGGAATCCTAAAATAGGCACATCCAGCAAATGTGGAGTTACTACCATATGTTTTGATGCCTGTATGCTCGGTGTATTCAATCTCAAAGGCGTTTTGTATTAAATATTTCATTAATCACATTGTGCAAGAATGTACCTATTTAAAATTTTCCATTACATACGATAAGTAGTGTTATCTCAGAGCAATGCACTTGTGATTTCATTCAACTGATATCTTCTGGAGGTATTAGTATAATATACGAATTTTACCTATTAATGAATGTTTCGCTTCTAGCTTCTGCCAGCGGCTTCGCATGCGTAAAACTTAAAATTCCGTTTTTGCCCGTTCCCGTGGGAATTTTGGTAATTTTTTTATCTCGCGTGAGAGTCTTAAGATAAACCTCTGTGCAAAATTTCAGCTTTATTTTTGAGTCAGGACTTAGATTTTTATGTGTATAGAAGATATACTATATTTGCTTATTACTATCTGAATCACAGCTACCATCATCATCAGCCTTTTTATCGTCTCACTGCTGAGCACAAGCCTCCTCTCACACAGAGAAGGATTGAGCGATTATCACCACGCTTGCTCAATGCGGATTGACGATCATAGCTACCAACTAGTACCAACCAGTAGAAAGATAAGAACGCCTTCTTTCTTTAAAATGAATAAAATAGACTAAAGTGTCTACAAATGTGTCGATGATTACTACTTGAATGATCTTATAGCTATTTCCTAGCGCGTTGCTTAATAGAACATGAATAGTAAATGTTTACGAGCCACGGTTGGCATTAAACTTCTGGTATTCAACCTCCTGCCCCGATTACACTGCATCGCAGGCCACGTTTTCAATCCCTTAAATGGTACTCTTTCTTCTGAAACAACACCAAAAAGACAAAAGGCTAGTTTCACAGGTTACAGATAGAGTTCTAAATAGCTATCTGACAGACAGTGCTATAGAAATATTTTTAACTAGCTTCCGCCAGCAGTTTCACCCGCTTTCCCGTGAGTACTACTGCGCGTACTCTAATAAAAAGTAGTAAGTAGTAGTAGCCTATAGCCTTCCTCGATAAATGGGCTATTTAACACTGAAAGAATTTTTCAAATCGGACCAGTACTTCCTGAGATTAGCGCGTTCAAACAAACAAACTCTTCAGCTTTACAATATTAGTATAGATACAAAATTTCTGATCGCTAAACCGCTTAGTTAACAAAATAGTGTTTCCATGAATAGCCGAACAAAAATATTAATTAGTCGCTAAAATATTCATTGACACGTCCGCAACTGTCTTCGCACATTCGCAACTAATGACTGTTTATTTATTAGTATCGGTAATTAGTTGGTCGCGACCAGGGGACTGTGCCAAGGTGAGAGCATTAATCTCGCTCGACACGATGCCACTGCGCATGCGCTGGCCTGACTCATCCCGCGGCGTGGGCTCCACAATAACACCTATTGTCTGATTATTTTGGCAAGTGTACTTTATTATCTGCTACACCTACAAGCTCATATTTAACACATATAATGCACTTACTGAAAAAGATTTTGGCGTTCATAACGTATGGTGCGTTTTAAAAATGCAGCCCCAAAAAAGGATAAGATTAAGAACTGACAAATACAGAAACATTGATGAAATACTAGACAGCTAAACTATTTAGACAATATGTTCTAAAGAGTTTTGTTATAGGCTTATACACTAACTTCAAGTACCTATGTTACGAAACTCTGTATGCTATGCATTTAAGTTGGTGTGAAATATGAGGCTTTAACGACATTTTCGCATTAAAGAAATTGCCGTCGACGGAGAACCTAGTCAATTCTAAGCATGTATTTGGCAAATTTGTATTGCATTTAAAATTACTGAATAAACAATACGGTTTAAACTAACGGTACCTATGACCGCTTGGTGGTACAAACGTTAGTCTCTCTTGGATGACTATAAGGTACTTAGTAACTGAGTTTTTAGAACTGCAATAAATGCAGTGCAATAAGTCTGCCCAAGATTCATCCTATTTAATATTTCAATTCAATTAAATCATCAGTATTTAGTGGGCTTGGAGGTCGTTCGCGTCTTCATTAGTGAAGGACACACCCATACGGAACTGCGATGTCAAGAGTAAAATGTAGGTGTATAAATGATGCGTAAAATTACGAACAGACAGCCTAACTAACAGTACTTATTTCTAAGCCATTGCGTATAATCAAGGGTACATTTCAATGTTTATATTTAGTGTGAAGTTATCTGGGGTCGACCCCTTCGCACGACACACGACGATCGCACTGTGATAGATCACACTTTGTTTGAGCATCCAGTGACCTCGAAGCATGCAGTGGGATGCTGCCTACTATCACACCACTAAGAAATTATTGATAAGAATTTTGTGTACGTTACACAATGCCGTATAGCAATAGTTATCTTGTAACAGTCATAATTTGCGCATCAATTACTTAATTGAGAAAACAAAGTACATACAATAAGTTTTCTAGATAGTTCGTTTTTTTCATCCGGGTAAGTCAATGATAGTACTTACGTAGGAACGTACTACTATAAAGCACTTAAAAGTTGTGAAGAGATCTTCAAGATGAGAATAAGTGTACAATAAATACATTGATACTTCAATATACTCTTGAATATAGCTTGTTAAAGTGAAAGTTTTATTTAAAAAAATACATAGAAGTTGTCAATACTTGCTTTTAAATATTCAAAGTATGAATCAGGGGGAAAATATAGGATTAATAAAACTTAACCAAGCACCTTCAAATTAACATAATTCATAGTTTTCAATCAACTTCTGATAGCATCAATTATATTATCAGGCGCTATATTTACGTTTAATTACAAACCGCCTTAATTAATTTCTTCTTACCCTGAAGAGCCGGCCATTAACTTTGCATAACCGGTACATTTTCAAGAGCAACTAGTTGATTCTATTATCTATGCAAATTTCTGATGCACTGGCTTCAATCGATGCGGTTTAGATTAAGGCATGGGTTCTCAAACTTATCTCTAAGCTCTCCTTTAGTGAACAAAGTCCGTAGGTGTTTAGAAATCTGAAAGCCAAAGTCTATAAGATTCGAACACAGAAAGATATAATAATAACTAGATGTTTTATTTGAAGCTTTTCCAAAGTTGGAGTTGTCTATTTCATCCAAAACCAATTTTGTTTAGAACTTCCAAATGTTAAATCTCTAAGGATTGATGCAATAGTGTACATCACTTTAACAATCCCAGGTCAGCTATTTTATAAGACTCCTCGGCAATACTAAAGCGTAAACTTACACCGCGCCGTTTGTTTTTTCAAATTGTGCAATAGTGAACTGATCTGAGCGTGGGATTAATTTTCAAATTGACAAGCCGAGCTACTTAAAAGTCCTTCACACATTTATAACAGGCGTTGCAATTACATCTGTCAGTGACCTGTTGATCTCTAAACTCGAGTTAGCGTCTCAAATTGGCAAAAAGTTCATAGTGACACGTTCGCAAACGTGCTGAGACGAAGCATCCACGCACTCGCAATTACAAGACAAGTCACACCAGTGGGCCATTAAGAATTTATATCCATTAAGACTATTGAAATAGCTACACGGATAACTGCGCAATTATCACGCTAATTTTATATTAATTTAGCTACAGGAGACGATCATAAAATATTGATATTACCATAACCAATTTGTAAAGAAAATTAAGTGATGAAACATTTTGGCAGGTCGACTGTAATTCAACCGTGACAGAAGCTAATTTCTTCTTATGACGATTAAAAGAATATACAACAAAGTTCATTAACAGTAGCCAGAAATGTATAAAAAAGATTATTACTTGCTTAAGCCTCACCCAGAGTGTAAAATAACTTACAAGACCTATCAATATCGCAATAACTCGTAACCCGAGGGCTCCATTGAACTACAGTTTGGTAAATGGTAATTGTAGCATAAGTTTTAATACACCTTATTCGCAAATTGCCGATAGTTTGTCTAAAATTTTAAGTACTGTTCGATTTCATCACGCTAAAACCGTTTACATCGACTTTTATACAAACTCGAAACCAGATCAATTTGGTCCTTTTGAAAGTTCAAATAAGCATGCAAACAGGCCATTTAATTTAATTAAATCTAATCAGATAATACTAAACTGTGTCGCAAATTATAATATGCGTGATATTACATACATTTATCATTTGCAGTATAATTTGTTGAAGCGTGTCCAAGCGAAGTAGGTCAACATTATTTAACCGGCTTGCCCCTTTTGATCTATTTGTGTCGCATCTGCAGCGAAAGTCACTCGATGAACAAAGATGCGTTGTATAAACTGGGTCAAAGTATTTGTATTACATTATGTAATGAGTATTCTTATTACTTTTGCCAGTAACTCTCGTTGATAGACCGAGTTGTAGCCTAATTGTACGATTGCATGACTGCATGCAATACCACGATTTGGATTTGCAGCTTCCTAAGGAGTCTTGTAAAGTATTAAGTATTACACAAATGTAGGCCAAGTGCTTTTACAGTGTTTGTAAAGAGCTATCCAAACATCTAACTGCCAGCAATACATACAACAGACAGATCTTGAAGCTAACATAACAAGCCGGTGATGGAGCACACCCAAGGATTTCGCCTTGTTTGGATTGTATAATAGCACACAAAAGAATCAACACAAATGAAATTAAACTTTAATATTCATACACTTGAACTCACTATCAATAGGCATTGAATAGGGATTCTAATAAGGTGCAACCTCTGACCCGTAGGTCACGTCTCGGCTGGCGTGCTTTGGACGATAATAATTGTTAGTGGAATATTGTGGAGAATATGCACATACGATAAATTAATAACGACGGTATTCATGCACGGCCACGCGCATGGATTAATGTGATCGTGTATGAGATGTCTATGTCTCATAGTTAGTTATTAATGACGTCTAGTAGGCGTATATCTAGCAGGCTAGCTAGATATGCTAGCTAGCTATGTACGCGAGCATTCTGGAGGTGTCACAGTGCACATAACTCACGACGTTACAGACAATTTGCATGCAAATGCGTATTGTTGTAGTTTCACAATATATGAAGAAACAACGGCTCGATCGATGCGTATAATTTGTTTTTTAAGTGAACACTATTGCGTATAAAAATTTATTTGTGGATATGTATTGTTTAATTGAACAACCTCTGTAGCAACGGCGCCATGTGCCCGACTGAGGTTGTCGAACTGCCTTCAGCTGAAATGTAGGAACTTATTTAAATTAAGGTTATTGAAATTCCAATATGGGCGCTGTTTGACAACAGCGCCCATATTGGAATTTCAATAACCTTAATTTTACAATTAAAACCAATGTCATGAATATTAAGTAAAATAAGTTATATCCAGAAGCTGTTAAGTTGTTGTTTATGTGACTTATTAACAGCTGCCGTTGCAGATGTCATCGTGTATTCAGGTTTTTTTTTTGTCGTCGCGAGGATGTGTCAGATCACCTGTGTCGTGTCATGACGGTTTGCGCAACTTCACAAGACGCCGCAGACGGAGGAACGTAAAAACGTCCACGATGTTATTTTAATTGATTGTGTAACACGATGTAAGGGAATAAAATACAAATATAAAGCTTTAACTTAAGTTGTTCGCTTTGATCTTATGATACAGATAAGGTGTGTATGTTACTACTGTTTACGCCTTATGCGTTTAAAAAGATTTCCTTCTTTTTTTAGCATTTTGTGAGTGGGTAAACTTTTGTGGCTGGTATATAGCTATCACTTAAAAACTCTTTTAAGTAAGAAGTAGGTAGGTACTTAAAAGAGTTTTGGAACAAATTAATGTTTGTTTTTATTTTTTTATAAATAAATTAATATTATTGAGGGACCCCATGTTGATGCGAGATTGTTGTGTAAACATTTTTGGATTTATTTCTACATACTTTGGGTACACGTTGCCCTGCAACTATGTAATAGCAAGACTACACACTGTAATTACTCATAATTTGCCTATTATTATTTTAGCTGTATTTTACAATTCTATGTAATTCCCATACATTTAAATATTTAACTTCGAAACCGAAGGTCCTTCACAAACAATTAGTCTTTATATCAATACAAGACAAGTCGTTATGTGTTTAAGATTTGTTTTGTAATATTTATGTAAGTGTTATTCAAATTGCAACAATTGCAGGCGCGTGGCATCGCTCGTTTGGCAGTCAGTGCCAGCTATTATACTGTCGTCTAAAATATTGGCACTTAGTGGGCAGGTGAAGGTTAATCCTCTGATTGTTGGAACCTCGAATACCTCCATGGTACGCGAACGGTTATAAAAAATATTCACAATAATAGACGAGCTTGGCAATCTTGTGATCCGTGTCGCCTCTTTTTGTGCATCCCACAGTCAATGCACCTTGAAGTAATTGAATACCTATTATATAACTATGAAAGAAGCACTTGTATGTACTTGAAGGATATGAATGTTGCATAGAACTTATTACGAATAAGTTATTTAACTTTACGTCTATTGTCAGCAATTAAAGTTTATTGTAAGTGGGCAAAGGATTTCTATGTTGTATGTAGGTAAACGATATTAGCTAGAGCAATCAAGGATTCTGTTTGAGGTCAAAAGTTATTATACATCAACTTAGGCTTATTTATATTACGTCATTAATAAGTAATTTTTAAATGCAACTGACGTAAAACTTATAAAATAGTACCACGTAGTTTGACTATTTGATTCAAATAATAATATTTTTAACACCCAAAACTTTGATGTGTTTGAGGAACTTTAGTAAGTCTAAAGTAACTCAGGCCTTTATAGGGGCGACACTTTATTATTCACGGTTCTTTGTAATTATAAGTAGGCAATAAAATATGTAAAATAACACTTTCACGAAATAATACAGCTCAGCCTTCTTGGTAGGTCAGATAATTCTCCTTCGATTTGTTAATTATTTTTATGACAGTGACGTAACCTTTTTAGTCAGAATTTATTCTGAGTGTTAACGTAGGGTTAATAAATGTTATTTATGCATAAAGGCAGTAATATTGCCTGTGTCGGTGCTAGCCGGATGTTATAAGTAGTTGACCTCCTGTGCCGTGATGCTTTGCTCTCATTTATATTGTAAATCACGACTGATTGTCCATTCCATTCATGCAAATGCGATCTGTATCGTGACTGATGGTAAAAAATTGTTCACGCTATTTGTAAGTGGTTGGAGCACCCATTATTTGCTGGTCGTCCATTTGAAATTAATAGTACTTGAAGAAACTTGTAATGTGGTCACACACTTAAATGAAACTGGGTAAGATTTTCGAAGCTCATTTAATTGATAAAGTTAATTAATTAAACATATTGACGCACCTCTAAGTTATCGCTCAAACGTTAAAAATATTCCGCATCAAATAGGAATTAATTGGTAATTATTAAACAGAGGTCAAACGGTCCTACCAGATAAATTCACAGTCTAAAAAATACCCCGAGTCACAGCATTATTCGGACCGAAACTGTGAAGAAATCAAATTGAAGATTTCAGTTGTCAACAAAAAGCAAAATAACTTTTCAATGACAATTCAAAGATGCTTTTTCGAAATTGATTGCACGTCTTCGTCTTGAAGCATTTCGTATGATCTTTTTGTTCGTGTTTCACATTTGAATTAATGCAATACTTATCTTAATGTCAATGTAGGGTTTTGTAATTGACATTACCGGCGGGATGGTTAAACTGATAGCAATGTGGATGCATAATTGTTGCAATAAAGTAGCGGTTGCTTTGGTAGATATGAACTATGTCTATTAAACTGTGTCGCACGAGACTCTATTTTTCTGTGAAATATTTTAAAATCATCTGGATGTTAGCCTATGCGTGTGTGTAGGTACGAAAAAGTTATAATAGGTCAAAGTGGACAAGCTAATCAATACTTTCTGATCTTCAACAACGATAGGCAAAAATGCCCTTCCTTCACCTCTCTTAAAAGACGTTCCAATAGCCTTGAATTTTATGAGAAAACTAGCTTCTGCCCGCGACTTCGTACGCGGAACATGTCGCTTATGCCAGCGATAACGGGTCATCAAAATGAAAGATCTTAAACATCTGATCTGATGTCGAATTCTAGGAGCCCGGGGAAACGATGGGTTGCGCGAGACGATTCGAGATGTTTCAGACTTATCATACCATACCATTGCATTGCATTGAGTGCCTTTTTAGAATGTATGGATAACGCCATCTATCGGCAAAAGTGAACACTTATCGGACCTAGTTACGCGCGAGAAAGCTACATAAAGCTGTACGTGTGAAAAACAGCGACACCGTCACAAAACGAAGGGCAGAAACAGCTATAATTTTCATCAATTTAGCTTCAAAACTGACGGAGTTTCATAGACACTTCCCCCCCTTTTTCACCCCCGTTAAGGCAGAATTTCCAAAAATCCTTATTGCGTCATTCTTAATTTCTAACCAAATAGCCAAATATTAATTTTAATCGAATTAGCTTCAAAACTGACGGAGTTCCATACAAATTTACCCCCTCCTTTTTACCCCCTTAAAGAGCGAATTTCCAAAAAAAATAATGACATATAAGCTATATGCCTGCCAAGTTTCATCAAAATCCGTCCAGTGGATCGTGAGATTAGCGTGTGCAAACAGACAAACAAACATACAAATATACCAACATTCTGCGCCCCGCGCACCGATTACCACGCGCCCCACCATCCACACGTCCCGCCCGCATTTCGAGTGAGTCCGGACATTGTACCATTGTATCATCATCGATATAAAATATGTACCGAACTGTCTCTGTGCGTATTAAAAATATTACTTCCCGAGGGAACAACTTCCCGTACCCGGATAAAAAGTAGCCTATGTTGTTCCTCAGGGTGTATTCTATCTCTGTACCAAATTTCATCAAAATCGGCTCACTGGTTTAGGCGTGAAAGCGTAACAGACAGACAGACAGACAGACAGACAGACAGACAGAGTTACTTTCGCATTTATAATATTAGTAAGGAAGTAAGGATATTAGTAAGGATAAACCAAAAGGAAATTAACATAGTGACACTATTACTCCAATGGCATTGTGAATTCCTAAATTAATATTCTAGTCTTTATATTCTGCATCTATTGCTAAACATAATTTTGCGGTGAGTCGTGGTCGTATCAAATAGTTTCTGCCAATGAGGCATGAACCGACTATAATTTCGATTTCACCTGCAGTTTGTAGGATGTTATTATAGTAAAAGTTTTAATTATGAAAATACTTTGTAACATTCTTTATGAACCTGGTTTAATTCATCCGCTTTTCCATCGCATAGAACCAACATTTACATTACGTTCAAAATACCTTTGGCGAGTGAATTAAGACTTTGTTGTTCCTTAAACTTCTATTCTATACTACCGTGTAGCCATATAGCTAACTACATATTCAGCAAGTTATTTCAGACGTGGAATGGATCATGGCTTAACGACGTAATATAAACACGGTAATAATAGATATTCATCGATTTACTACGTGTCAGGAATCGACTCCACAACAATGCGGACAATGTTCGTGTATTTTCGCCTAGTACTCCCAAAGTTCAAGCTTAGCTAAAGAATTCGTGTGTAGCACAAATGCCAGCCAAAGGTCGCAGGAACATCGGGTGCTTTTGTCGTAATGTACCATGATACAGGTTATTAGAATAACCTCGTGACTCGTCGACGAACAATCGAGATTGAGCGATTAAAACTTCATTTATTCAATCGATAATCGTAATCGATGTCGGATGGGTTTAAATCGGTACGCCGCACGGGTGCGGGCGCATTTTTTCGTAATTGATTTTTGAAAGTCAATGTTATGATGTAAAAGTTGTATGTCATTTATCAAAATTTTATAGCATCGTCGTCCTCAGATCGTGTGACCTTAGGTAATTGTTTGTTATTTATTTGCGCACTGTGACGTATACCGACGTGTCGGTTGCTCTGATAACCTAATTGATCAAAGTACAAAATTATTTCGTTTACGCATATTACGACTGTTCATTATAACTGTATTTTGTTTTATCTATTTAGTTTATTAAATATAAGTTAATTTGGAGAAACACAGTGAAAATGTTATTTGCTCAATTGTGAATCAATAATTCAAACAAAGAAACCGCTGCTATCATGTTTTATAATCAGTGTTAACTTGCCCGATTAATCATTTCCAAACGGTTACATTCTCATTGACTACGTATAGTCTTGTAAAACAAGTTCCTTCTTTATACTAGGAAGTTCAAAAAAAATGTAATTTTTTCTTACGTTTATTACCAATATTACCTATTTATTTTACATGCATATTTCATTTATGGTGACAATTAGCAGGTTAAAGTTTTCCGCGTCTAAGAATTATTAACAACATTGTTTACCTCGATATTTAAATGTTCATAAACAGGAACAATATTTCACACCTAGTGACGAACCTCTCAAGCATTTAGCTTCGCAATAAGGTAGTCACAGCTCAATAACTACGCCTACGAATAATTGTAGCCGAAGACTTATTAGTGTAATAAATAGTCCTTTGTTTCACCCGGCTCTAAATATTTTGCGTGACTTCTGGATGTACAAACAGTCGCTCTTATTCATATAATTGTAACTGCATCAGTGTAGTGTAGAAGGTAAAGTTCCCGGCATGTAACTTGGCAAAAATCATTAGAAGAAAACTAGTTGTATTTTTTAAAGCAGAAGATTATAAATCACCATAGATTCACAATGAACATTATGCGCAAGTAATAAAACGGGCTATCTTTTCGAGTTACGAAGTGCGCGATGATGAAATTACCCTAATTATATAAAGAATCCAAATCCTTGCTAAGTAGTAAGTAGCTTGTATTGGCGACAAAAAAAATGTATAAACTTAACTTTAATAAAGACAGGACAGATCCAAAAAAATAAAAACTATAATTTAATCTAATTACATGAACAAATAATACTAATAATCACGCAACCTAACACTGTTGACAACCAAATTACTTTACGAATTTGCATCATAATTTTGACTGCTAGTAATTTAATAATCGCGTGTTTGCAGTGAAAACCCGGAGCGGACTCCGGCGCAGCTTCCGATTACATAAATTTCGTAACAATTCGACATTCTAGTTCGGCGCGGCAATGAATATTTGACTTCTGACATTGTCGTCTGTTTTATGTCCACTAACTAGATTTTCTATTCCGTGTCATCGCTTGATTGTGATACATTAGTGTTGCGACATAATGATATGAAGGAATTTAATCTCGGCATGGTAATTTTGACTTTTATGTTGAAGATATGAGAATAGGTTAGCTAGATGGGATAGAAAATGTATCTTTTTAGAATTCCGTACCCAAAAGGTAAAACCGGATTGTATTGTTATTTATTCGTTGTCCGTCCGTCTGTCATCAGGCTGTATCTCATGAATCAAAGATAGATAGACAGTTGAAGTATTTCTGTTGCCGCTTTAAAATAAATACTGAAAACTAAAGCAAACAAACAAACATATTTTTCTTAAGATTTGCATTTTTTTATTTTTGGTATAGTTTTTAATTATTTTTATAAATAAATACCTGAATATAGTATTCAGATATAAGTGAAGGCATGACAAGTAAAAGTAAAGTAATTAAAAAGCCACAAAATTTTAAGTGCGCAAAATCTCAGCACTTTTCTCGGAAACATTTAAAATCAATAATCGTGAAATGATACGTCGAAGTGTGAACATAATGATTACGGTAGCGAGATTGTTTTTAAACATTTTGTATAGACGACAGCAGGTAAACCTCTCCGAATCTGTCAAGTTTTACCAATCGAAAATTAACCTTCCACTATTGTGATAAGGTTGAAAATCTATTGAAGAAATTTGACAGATTGAGGAAGGTTGATTTGACGTCTGTACATATGATCGCGTGTGATAGTGAGTAGAAGTTGATTATAATGACCGACTGAAAGTTACCGCGTAAAGACCATTTCACACGGTTCAACGCGGCTATTTGTTCACAACTAAAAATTTAAATATAGGTACTGCAATTTTAAATTGCGTTTACTTTTGTCTTCTGAGTTTATATAGAATTTGATTGCTTTAAAATAGCACTGCTAATGGTCATTTCTGCTGTCGTTATGTTTAGACACACAAAACGTGAATTGAACAATGACAACTCACTCCTCATATGGTTACTGAAATTAGTTTCCTATCCGCAGCAAATTAAAGTTAACGAAAAAAAACTTTTTAGACCTATTTTCATCGACAACGTAAATGTCCGTTTTTCTTAAAACAACTGCTTATTTTTAAAATCAAACGTAAAAATTCATAGAAAACTGTTTTCTTTTAAAAAGAAAACTTATGCTTACATAGTCGGTAAACATGGTCCAATTTTTAATGAAATCGAATTTCAATAACCCTCCTCTTATTATTCAATCAAGCTGCTTATTATTGTGATCAACTAAAAAGAATCGTGAGAGGCAGCTCTTATCTTAAGTAACGTACAGACAACAGCACATCACAAGTTACCACAATCTGTCAAATTTCTGCAATAGATTTTCAACCTTATCGCAATGACGGTAGGTTAATATTTGATTGGTAAAATTTGACAGATTCGTATACGTTGACCTGCTGTCGTCTGTACAACCGGTCCTCTGTCACGATACACCAGTGATATATGAGGGAGACGAGATTTATCGCCTCGGAACGTAATACAAAGTTAATTCACACATTTATACCTCATCATTAGAATAGCAATCAATTATATTAGTTTACGCAACGCGCCTGTTCCGCTAGTTTGTCGGTTTTGATTATAATTAAGGAGGAAAATGATTTGCTAATGTCATAATATTGGTGCATGTGATTTAGTTTGCTCTTTCTGTCCGGTTCTATGAATTAGTAAACATGCTTAGACGGACTTCATAAAACACATTTAAATGTGCACTTGTAAGAATGCAGTTAATTTTCTGAGAAAAGTACAGACAACAGCAGGTCAACGTATACGAATCTGTCAAATTTTACCAATCAAACATTAACCTACCCACTGTTGTGATAAGGTTGAAAATCCATTGCAGAAATTTGACAGATTGTGGTAACTTGAGGTGCTGTCGTCTGTACATGATATAGAAAATGATTCTCACGTTTTAATACAAATCGTGAAATAATATATCTAAAAATGCATTGTGCTTAAAATAAAATCTAAGGTTAATTTGGCGAAACTCTGTTTTCCATTTATTTAATTTTCATAACACTTTAGTCATATAAATAAAAATTAGGTGGAAGTGCATAATATGCTTCATTTGCCATGGAAAATATAATATGTCCATAACTCAAAAGTGCATCAAGATAGGAAGTCGCGGCTCGCCGACAGCTTCAGAAGCAAATGTCACACAAACCTCGTAAATTGATGGTGCTCAGCAGTTCCGTGTTGTACATCACACATACAACGTACACTGTGATGTATTGAAGCTTTTTATGCAGGAAGCGGTAGAAACCGCGAGTTGGAAGTGGACGCCGTCGATAGTAAATTGCGTTTTGTGAATAAATTGAACATTTGAAAATAAAATTAGGGTAAACCGTTTTCGCTTCACTGGGGTTAGAATTATGTTATCGGGGTTGAATATTTATTATATTTATTGAAATAAATCTACTATCATTTATTGAGTTTTTTGAGAAGAGGAAGCAGATTTTTATGCATAGAGCTTAGAGCATATAATTAACCGGAGCCGTCATTAAACACCAATTAGACACCAATAGCACCTTCAGGAAATCTGGGCTGTAAAAGTCTAGAGTCACCAACCCGCAATGAGCAAGCGTAGTGATTAACGCACAATCCTTCTCTATACGAGAGGAGGTCTATGTCTAGCAGTGGGACACAGACCTCCTCTCGGTAAAAAGGCTAATGATGATGATGAAGTCCCCTGCACATACATGCATACACAAATCCGTATGCGGAAAAGTCTGATAAATAAAGGAGCGGGGGTGAGGCCATGGAGATGATTTGATGTGCGGGATGGGGTCATCAAATGGACCGTCTCGTACCCTATGCTTTAACAGAGAAGAAGGCACGACAATGGCTTTGCTGGTTGGTTAAATGATCTGCGGTAAAGAGACAAAATGTCTGGATATATAACATGTTTATGATATCATTCTACAATATATTATACGAATTTTAGAAAAATAATTTTAGATCAAGTTTTGCAGTTTGTTTGTTTGTTTAGCGCAGACATTTTTGTGATCAAAATGAGATTTCTAGGCTAATTTAAAAGGACAGATGTATCTATTTAGAATTATAAAACTACAATCGAATATATTGTTGAGTCATCTGCCATTTATTTATTTAAATATTTGTGGACGACGAATAAAATAAAGCATTATCTGACCGCATTCTCATAATAATTTGAATAAACTAACAAAAAAAGCAAGTACATAATATACGACAAATTGAATAAATGTTGTATAAAGTTTTTCTATGATGTCATAATTATCTATACTTATATTATAAAATTCGAAAGCAACTCTATATATCTGTTAGACTTTTACCCCAAAAGTACTAGCTCACATCTAAATGAATTGCCATACACAAGCAGTTTAGGGACCGTAATAAGACAGTGGCTATCTTTTATCCAAGTGCGTTAAAAAGCACCTTAACACCTTACCTTAGCAGTTGGAAACAACTGTGAGTAAGTCCTAGAAATGCATAGTTCAGAATTTGAAAGTATAACGTTATTAAAAAGGTAATAAAATAGTTATTTAATTGCTGCGAAGCTATTAGCAATTGAGGTTTAGTGAGACATAAACAATAACTCCACGTTAACTTTCGACCCGATTGCTTTCAAGCGTTGTGTAAGGGTCGTGAACTTAGACATGTTGACCAGTTTCTGTTCCAAGAAAGGAAAGGAAGGCACAGTGTTTTGCCTACTAAGAAGTTATAGCATCTTATGTGTGTCTTAATACAAATATACTCGTATAAGGTTTCTGTTTTTATAGTCCACTAGCTGTTTTCCTGTGGTTTTCCGCGTCTCGTGGGTATTACTGCCCGTACCCGGATAAAATGTAGCCTATGGTACATGGTAAACATAGTCTGGCTTTCTAACAATTAAAGAATTTTTCAAATCGGTTCAGTAGTTTCGGAGCCTTTAGGGTAAACAAACAAACGAATAAAATATGTTTCCTCTTTATTATATTAGTATACAATTATATATTACCTATTTGCTTTAGAAACGAATCAAGAATCAAGAATGATTACCTAACTTCAAGCAGTTCATGCCTCGGAATAAAAACACCACGACACACCTAAACAAACAACAAAATAGGTTACGCAGAGGACAAACTTTAGAATTGTATGTAACTTCTGTAGCTCACCTGACGTAACGCGTTGATGTCTTTTGTTGGGCACACGTTGAGTGCATTTTACCTTCGAAAGCGTACTTGCTGGGACCACAGAGATCTTGAATACTTGTAGAAAATACACGTCAAATAACATCCCATTGTAGTATTTGTGAAGATTGATGAATTTGCACGTATTGAATTATATACATTTGCATGTAATTATGCAAAACTTGTTGCTAACTTTGAATGGGTTAAGTTTTAAATGTTACGCCATCGGCTTATTGTTATAGCGGTGTGTTTCGTTTGAAGTAATTTATTTTAAGGTATTTCTGCAATCAAGATAGTTTGAAAAGGATACGAAATATTTGTGATGAAAACCTAGTTAATTATGAAATGATTGATGAATATCGATGATTTTTAATTTTTAGGATGGGCTTGTTGTCTCAATAATAATATCGCTGTTATTTTCAAAAACACATACTCATTCCTAAAAAGTACTTAATCCCACAAAGAATATTTTCGAATGTCGGGAAAAATGTGGACCAAGAATGATGTACGCTTTAAAATTCAAATAACAATCATGTTTTTAGTAATCCGTGAGTAAAAAACTGGTGTCTTTATATTACACAAGCGCAAGCGTCGCGGTTAATTCATCTGTGACAGTGCGCACGCGTTTCCACTTCACGATACATGAGATTTCGATATTTTATGAAAAAGTGTTAATACTTTTATTAAATAGCAGATTTTATTGTGGTCAGTATAAGTATATAAATGTGAAATTGATAGAGGAAAAGAGAAGTATTGGTTTTACTATAATACACCTAAAAAGCTGTTGAAAATTTTAGTTTAGACATAGTTTGGTAATTGAGTCCTCTAGTTATAAATTGAACGGTCTGCCATTCACAAGTCGGATTTTAACTGCTTTACATTTTTGGTTTCAACACTATTTCTACAAACAAAACATAATGCTAGTGCAAAATGCTAATAAGAAACGCACGCAAAGCAATTTCCCTATTCTACACACTGCATTCTGCATTGCATTCCAGCCAATCACACACATTTGTTGCCAAATAAAATCATAATTCACCAATACGAATGCGGATTGTTGTAACGTTCGCGTTGACAATTTACCATTCACCACTCGCACTGTCATTTGTTTTTGTTAATGTTGGCCAATTTGAATGTCGGGAAAATGTGTATGAAGGTACTTGATGAGCATACAAGAATTCCAGCACAAATCTATCTAATGTTTTGTAGACGCATAACTCGGTGGCAAATTTATCGATTTGCATGGAACTTATCAGGTGAAATCTTAGAGGTTTAAAATACTTACTTTTTATCTGGTACTGAAGATATCTTATTTCATCGATTGCAATATAATAAGAGATAGTAGACAGATTTAGGGTAATTTTCATTCTGCAACGAAAATTATGTACAGACGCCAGCACATCAACCTACCTCAATTTGACAAATTTCTGCAGTCTTATCACAATAGTGGGATGTTAAATGTTCGATTGGTAAAATTTTACAGATTAACCTACTGGCGTATGTACTTCTCGCTGAAAAAAACCATGAAATATATTCTCCTTTGTGAATGGAAGTCAATTTCTTGCTAAACGAAATGCTCTATCGTTTGTTGGAGTCGGAAGCCGGTGTGCAATGAGCACCAACTCGCATGGGAACTGGCACATATCTTCTGAGAATCAGCGTCCTTTGAATTGTTTAGAACAGTTTTTGCGTGTAATTCTTGCTGTAACATAATATTTTATGTTCTGTTTGTGAATATGAAATATTCTCTTAATTATAACATGTCTATTTTGTACTTACCTCCTGTTTTTGATACCCATAACTACTAAGAGTTTCATTGTCATGAGATTTTTTTCTAGGCTTTTAAAATTCAAGGACACACTAATATTCGGAGACTAGACTTTAATTAAAAACTGCACGTTAAATTACAATTAAGTGTAGGGCTTAACATGATTGAGAAACAGCTGGTTGAACTAATTACTAGTAGCATCTACAATAAATTATAGCACATGCCGCAATAGGATGCGGCCGCCGGCTGCTCACCGGCCTCTCCGCCACTTCCAGTTCCCACCTTATTTTCTTCACTTAACATTCAGCGCACAACTATTGTGTTGTTTCTACCTAATTCGTGCAATAATCACTCTCAAAATTATCTAGTATCTTCTGTGTATAATAGATTGCGTAAAGGCGTGTGGTTTCCACGGTTCTGTTGACAATGCTTGGTGGTGCAACGGTGGTGAGCCTGATCTGCTGCGTTCAGTCGTCCGCGCACCCCGCTACTGTCAACCGCACATGCCGATACCCGCGAACATATCAACTTTGTACGTTTCATAACAAACAAAAAGTGGTGTTTTGTTTTTGTGTTGTGCTGTTATCAAGTGTTGGGTAACCAGATATCGTTTGTTTGTTTGTACATTCTTACGTTGTGTTTGATCAATGAAAACCGCAATTATATTTGATTGGATTTACATAAACAATTTTACCGTAAATATATTTCAAATTAGTTCTACGTGTGGTATATAAAATTGTTTATTGAAATATTGAAGGCCGTCTTGTAAGTCCAATGGGCGGGCGCGTGTAGGGCGGGCGTTGATTGTTGTAATATTAAGATACAAGACATTTGTAGACTTTGTTATTTTGTTGGCCTATTTATAGAACCTCATTTGAATATAACCTCAACCTAGGTGTTGTGTTTATATTTTTTTGCACAAGCTGTCTCTGGCTGTCTTATTTAAGATTGTAGCGGTGTTTTATTTAAAGTTGTAAATATAATTTTATCAGTAAACATCTGATTTGTTTACAAACAGCAGCTCTACAACCGCAATGGATTTCCCTACTTACGTTGCACTAGTAATAAATATTTGCTCAAAGTCGTTGACCGAGCGCCGATTTCTCCTGAAATGTTACCAGCTACTAGTAGTTATGCATTAACGTGTGATTATTGGTAACGGTCAAGCAGAATGCTAATTGAAATGTGTCACAGTTCAATGCTCTAATAACTCAGTGGATATCAATCAGAGGATAATTATCCGCCAACCTTTCGCTGGGACAAACGTTGGCGCCAACATTGCGGAACGGGTGTTTCAGTCATAAAGATTTTTGTCTGATGTACTTACCTACCAATAGTGGGATGATGAATTTTTGGACAATATGGACACCCAAAACTTTCATCAAACCATTAAAAGAAAACGAAATAATTTAATCAAGAAATTATGAAATCCACAACACGAGTGGCATAACATGCATTTTTTATGTCTCGATTTTTTGTAACCAATATTGTTACATAGTTTCTTCTGACACTCCAACTGAAAAAAACTGGCAATGACTAATAAATAATTTTGACATTGTTCATTGGTTTTTACATAAAAAAATACATTCATCAAAATTATTCTATTGTTCTCATCGTCCTTGCGCGTAGCAATATGCCGTAACATTCTCATGTTAACTGGGGCGCGGAATATCGATTAAAGGTTCTGTTAAAACATTGAAATTAAATACACGAAACATCTTGATAATATTGCTGTTTAATTATCTTATCAAAATGCATTCTCACTAAAAACCCACGTTTGAAATTGGGTGTTAATTTATTAATTAATTCGACTAACGTGTCTATTAATGCTGAAGTGGTAATAAAAACTTCATGATGTTGCTTCAATTTCCAATTAGGCTGTGTGCACAGAGCTCGTGGCTAAGTCAAATCCGCGGACATCGAGTGATCATAAACTTAAGCAACGCTTGGCACGGTTGGTCCGTGGATGGTTGACCATCTTTTCAAAACTAGTTCTTCCGTGTTTTGGAAGCCCCGATAAAATGGTGGGTCCCGGCTGTCATCTGACCATCTTTGGCAGTCGATGCGGATAGTCANTCCTTTGAATTGTTTAGAACAGTTTTTGCGTGTAATTCTTGCTGTAACATAATATTTTATGTTCTGTTTGTGAATATGAAATATTCTCTTAATTATAACATGTCTATTTTGTACTTACCTCCTGTTTTTGATACCCATAACTACTAAGAGTTTCATTGTCATGAGATTTTTTTCTAGGCTTTTAAAATTCAAGGACACACTAATATTCGGAGACTAGACTTTAATTAAAAACTGCACGTTAAATTACAATTAAGTGTAGGGCTTAACATGATTGAGAAACAGCTGGTTGAACTAATTACTAGTAGCATCTACAATAAATTATAGCACATGCCGCAATAGGATGCGGCCGCCGGCTGCTCACCGGCCTCTCCGCCACTTCCAGTTCCCACCTTATTTTCTTCACTTAACATTCAGCGCACAACTATTGTGTTGTTTCTACCTAATTCGTGCAATAATCACTCTCAAAATTATCTAGTATCTTCTGTGTATAATAGATTGCGTAAAGGCGTGTGGTTTCCACGGTTCTGTTGACAATGCTTGGTGGTGCAACGGTGGTGAGCCTGATCTGCTGCGTTCAGTCGTCCGCGCACCCCGCTACTGTCAACCGCACATGCCGATACCCGCGAACATATCAACTTTGTACGTTTCATAACAAACAAAAAGTGGTGTTTTGTTTTTGTGTTGTGCTGTTATCAAGTGTTGGGTAACCAGATATCGTTTGTTTGTTTGTACATTCTTACGTTGTGTTTGATCAATGAAAACCGCAATTATATTTGATTGGATTTACATAAACAATTTTACCGTAAATATATTTCAAATTAGTTCTACGTGTGGTATATAAAATTGTTTATTGAAATATTGAAGGCCGTCTTGTAAGTCCAATGGGCGGGCGCGTGTAGGGCGGGCGTTGATTGTTGTAATATTAAGATACAAGACATTTGTAGACTTTGTTATTTTGTTGGCCTATTTATAGAACCTCATTTGAATATAACCTCAACCTAGGTGTTGTGTTTATATTTTTTTGCACAAGCTGTCTCTGGCTGTCTTATTTAAGATTGTAGCGGTGTTTTATTTAAAGTTGTAAATATAATTTTATCAGTAAACATCTGATTTGTTTACAAACAGCAGCTCTACAACCGCAATGGATTTCCCTACTTACGTTGCACTAGTAATAAATATTTGCTCAAAGTCGTTGACCGAGCGCCGATTTCTCCTGAAATGTTACCAGCTACTAGTAGTTATGCATTAACGTGTGATTATTGGTAACGGTCAAGCAGAATGCTAATTGAAATGTGTCACAGTTCAATGCTCTAATAACTCAGTGGATATCAATCAGAGGATAATTATCCGCCAACCTTTCGCTGGGACAAACGTTGGCGCCAACATTGCGGAACGGGTGTTTCAGTCATAAAGATTTTTGTCTGATGTACTTACCTACCAATAGTGGGATGATGAATTTTTGGACAATATGGACACCCAAAACTTTCATCAAACCATTAAAAGAAAACGAAATAATTTAATCAAGAAATTATGAAATCCACAACACGAGTGGCATAACATGCATTTTTTATGTCTCGATTTTTTGTAACCAATATTGTTACATAGTTTCTTCTGACACTCCAACTGAAAAAAACTGGCAATGACTAATAAATAATTTTGACATTGTTCATTGGTTTTTACATAAAAAAATACATTCATCAAAATTATTCTATTGTTCTCATCGTCCTTGCGCGTAGCAATATGCCGTAACATTCTCATGTTAACTGGGGCGCGGAATATCGATTAAAGGTTCTGTTAAAACATTGAAATTAAATACACGAAACATCTTGATAATATTGCTGTTTAATTATCTTATCAAAATGCATTCTCACTAAAAACCCACGTTTGAAATTGGGTGTTAATTTATTAATTAATTCGACTAACGTGTCTATTAATGCTGAAGTGGTAATAAAAACTTCATGATGTTGCTTCAATTTCCAATTAGGCTGTGTGCACAGAGCTCGTGGCTAAGTCAAATCCGCGGACATCGAGTGATCATAAACTTAAGCAACGCTTGGCACGGTTGGTCCGTGGATGGTTGACCATCTTTTCAAAACTAGTTCTTCCGTGTTTTGGAAGCCCCGATAAAATGGTGGGTCCCGGCTGTCATCTGACCATCTTTGGCAGTCGATGCGGATAGTCAGAAGCTAGAAAGTCTGACAATCAGTCTTACCAATGGGTATCGGGTTGCCCGGTTAACTGTGTTGTGGAGGTCAGACAGGCAGTCGCTCCATGTAAAACACTGGTTCTCACCTGCATTCGGTGAGACTGGAAGCCGACCCTGACATAGTTGGGAAAAGGCTAGGCAGATGATGGTGCACAGTGGTAATGCGTCGTCTGGGGACGCGGGCGCACACACGACCGCGGTGCGCGCTCACTCGTGACGACTTTACAGTACGAATACCGCTAGGCATTATGGGCTATTTGACGCCTAGCGTACTCCACGTATCAGCCCGTTAAAGACAATAAACCTATCATTACTGTCGCTTACTACACAATTTAACATTTGTTTTGCAATACGTTTTACACGGTGTACGTGAGTGGGTCGTGATTGGTTATTTATTGCAATGTTTTTGTAATGAATCTCTTCTTCAGAGTCTAGATACTTATTTACTCTCAGTATGCTTGCTGCCTTATTTCTTTTCTATCAATATTTATACTTTTCATTGTTTTGTTAGTAATTTTGAGAGTAACATTTTTTTACTGAAAAGTCACTGAAGCGACAGTACTTAGGCACCTAATTTCAATCCAAAATGATATTCTACGTTTTCAATTTGCACAGCATTTAATCTTAAACTGCAGAGTGCATCAATATATACTTTAGCAGTTGAATTTTTCACTAATTTACGATCCTCAAATTATTTGACTGAGATATTGTAAAACCCAACAGGTTTCAAAGATTGCGCTACCTACGTACTAAGATAGATAAAAACTTCACTTTGCTGAACAACCATAACTTTTTACTACGTAACTTTAACTTTGGTATTTCATTACTTTTTTTGGAAGTTTGGTAAAACGTTATTTAAGTACTTAATCTTAAAAATAAGTGTGTTTTCGAAATAACTAAGAACTTTTAATTCCTTCAGACAAGGTTGGATACCTGAAAAATAAGCACGTGCTTAGGTCAGACTAGGTCAGGACGGGGCTAAGTCAGTGGGCTTCATATTATATAGATTGATGTGGTCAACCACTGCAATCACCATAATGGTGCAACATTATGATCGATCGGTTGATTTTGATAAATAAAACGTGTTGCACCACATTAAGTATGCATGCAATCAAACGTATTTTTCCGACTTATTTGTTTATGGTATTCACCGAAGCATTCTCCCACAGCACCAAAATCTTTAGCACCAATCAGTACAGCACCTATTAAACTTTCATCACGGGTCGTTATTTATCATTGGTGCACATTTGACAGTTTAGTTAACCTACAGTGTTAATTAAACTGTCAAATACACTTTTTGAATCGTACTATTTGAATACCACAGTAGTAAATAAAGAATTCAAATGTTTACGTTGTTGACAAACTTCATATTGTTTGACTGCAACACACATTACAATATGGGTATAGTACAAGAGCGTAAAGAAGGCTTGTTGCTCACTGTGTTTACTACTACTCACACAGAGAGCTACGAGTACGGTGTCTCAGTAACCTCCGCATGATCCGAGCCATCTCGATGAGTTAATCCTATACCACGTTTAGAAAACAAATCGTCATTGAAACTCGATGGAATTCTATTGTTTTTTTATCTTCACATTCAAAGGCATGAAGTATTTATATTTTTCTGTTATGATTGTGTACTTGTTCTGCCTGTCATTCCTTGCAGGTCATCAGATAAACAGAATCTTTACCTCGACATTTAGGAAAATTCGTTCTTCGACTTCCTTTCTAAGTTTTTTCTCAAATTGATCGTGTAAACAAATTATAGTTCAAAATAACATTCGGATGCGAACAAAGGAATGAACTTTATGCTATTGGAATTTCCAATGGTGTGTAGGGTTAGGTCACAGATACAATGATAAAATATCATGAGACGATCCGAACTTCAAGTTGGGTTCATATTATTATAATAATAGCTTACGAAACGCCTGCCTACACATAGATCAAGGACTAGGTTCGTCATTACTGATGTTACAATGCGAACGATTATAACAATTGTAGGGTTTGTCTTTCATAATTATATAAGTGGTAATGGAATTTACATTTCGACAAATTATTTGCTTGATCATTGCGCATACTCTTGGTTTTCGATGATGGATATTTCAACTGCGGTGTCAATCTAGACATCTTTAATCAATTTCGTTGTTAATGGACATGTCGAAACTGTAGCGAGAATTACAATTCGCACTTATATTAATAGTTTGTTCGAAGGGTCAATTATATAGTTAAGTAATCTTTTAGTCTCGTTTCCTTTGCAGTAAAAAGCAGTACTAATGGTACACTTGAAGTTAGAAATATTTCGCGACTAATTAATCTTTTTGCGACATAGCAATTGTAAGTCGAGTGTGGGAGCTGTATTGAAACTGTTGGCATTTTTTCGTTTACTTTACTTGCTTTGGAAACGGTAGTCAACTGATACGTTATTACTTTATTATGTTTGTTCTAAGAATTAGTTTGATTGCTATATTTACAGTACATTATGTGACTACCGTAGAATTATGGGTATATTTTCCTTTTAACCTGTTCTGGGTGGGTCCTCTTCTTTACAACATAAACTGGTCCATCAGTTAGTCGGAATATCTCGTAAGGATAGATTACACCATCGAAATTAAAACTATGTTGTACAAGTTCACAAATGCAGTTAACCTCCTTGTACTTACATAACGTTTTCTAGAGAAGATTAGAAACTATTTCGCAGGTATGCACCAGGAAATACTGGTCTTGTAATAGATGAACCAAGTTATCAGTGCATCTGCACCATTAACGGCACATCAGTTGCATAAAGTACTGGGACTCGTTGCACAATCGCAGGCAATTCACTCTCGTTGCGTGTCTCGGGGCCGCCATTGTCGCGCACGCGCTTTACTGAGAACGTTCCCGCGTAAAGGGGGCAAAAAGCGCGGGAACTGCGCCCAAACAATAATGGCCGACATAACGCTACGAATGTTATCTGTCGGTATGTACGTACTTGCAGTTTACAACATAGCAAATGTTCTCATTGCTTGTTTCAATGCAGTAGCTCATTATGTACGTAACTCAAATGTCTGCTAAATGAAATAGTTCAGAATCCACTGTTGAAATTACTTACTTTTGTAGGTACTCACGGCCATCATAATCGCCATTCAGTTGGTATGATCTCAGGAGGCAAAGGTGATCCCCAAAACATTTGCTACATACACGCTGTTGATTAATTTCTTGCAAATTTACAAACAAAATGTAAGAGAACACTCTTCGTCCGGCCATTATCTGCATATTCTCTTTAATTGATGCATATTTAACAGTTAAGAATTCCACTGGTTCGACAAACAACAAACAAACAAACAATCAGCATTACTAAGAGGCACCTTTATTCATGCACAGTGACTTGGGTGTCGTCCACAGCTTGACATCATTGTATTGTAGATACTATGTAGCAGCTATACCACAATTTGTTAAAAAGATTTTAAAGTGAAGTGCAAACTCGCACAATGACTGTTCGTAGTGAACGCTCAAAATAAACTCCGTCACCAAGTGATTGAACTATTGTTAAAAATGGTGAATGGAAATTACGTGCTGTACGGTGACCGACCATCCTCAGAGTCGGAGATAGTCGATGACCATGTTCATTCACGATCAAACGACCGTAAAAACAAACGCAAAGCGAATAGGACAGCAAATGAACTACAACATTCATTGAACCTCGCACAATTAGACAATGAGACCGATTCAGTGAAATACGAGAAGAAAATAAAGGAGCCGAGATTGTTGCGCTACGTGCCGACGTCGGAGGTGGAAGAGAACTTTGTCACGGAAAAGTTCGAGACGTACGACTTGAAGCCTACGGAAGAGAGACCGAGACGCTACGCGTTCACAAAGAAGGCAAAGAATCCTGCCGACGGGTCTGTGAACTACGCGTACTCGCGCTCGAGCAGTAGCTGTAGCTCGCCGAACGGTAACCTGCCGACCATCTCCGAGCACGGGGAGCAGTACGGCACCTACCGCGTGCGCGCCATGCCCAGCCCCACCGTCAACGACCTCATCGCCGGCTATGACACCAAACTTGACAAATATTTTGCCAAACCGAGAGATGTCAAGCCCTTCTCTGCCAAGGTAGGCTACAATGTAAGTCTGTTTTTTACCGTGAATTTGTACATTTTTTTAAGTGTCCAGTGTAAATTCAAAAAATATTATCCGATTTTAAAGTGACCATAAATTAATAATACTTTAGGAAATATTAAAAGATAATAAGAATTTATCATATGGAAGAAACCCATAAGTATTAATTATGTAAAAGCTAATTTATGTACCGTGAAATTCTTTCGTTCCATTTATATTAATATAAATAATAAATTTATTTTTTGTCACCGATAAAAATGCGCTGTTATCTAATACAATCATTATGTAAATGTGTTGTTCTACCTCGTTGAGACTTGATGTTTCGTGTCTGAAGCTGATCACGAACTAATAATAAAATAATAGATATTTATCTCTGTCTAATGACATTAATATTTATATCCGTGTGTTTCAGTGTTATAATAGATGCGTGTATTAAATGAACGATAAATCTAATGTCTTTATTACTTCTGCTGTTTCTGTTGATTCAAATTATCGCAAAAATTTTAACCATAAAAAATAACTTGCAACTATCAGTTGCAAGATAATTAAATATGTTTTGACTACAATGCATTTTATTCTAATTAAAAATTTATTATGTATTTAAAATCGAGCTCTCATATCCGCGATAATTCATACACCCATTAAAGTTATGCTTAGTATGTAGTAATAACTAAGCCGGTTAATTTAACTGTCTCATATAGCAGGTTAAATGCTGTTTAAGTATCAAACACTACATTCTAGAGGCTTGGCAATAAACTAATTATGATAGTGGTGTCTAGTCAGAAACTAGAACATGTGTGTAGGTACTATGATAAGTGGCAGCGTAACTTGACGACCTAATGCCTTCCGCGTTCATGTTCTACTTTACTGAAATTGCAGCTATCAGGAATTTTAATTTAAAAATAATCATGGGAAAATTACAATAAAAAACAAGAGTCAAAGTATAAACTGGATACGTACTATTTTTGCAATGGCTTCAGTGTTTATTTTATAATTACGTTTACGATGTTTCACAAACTAGACTTACGTTGATAAATGCTGGTATTTTTGGACTGGATACCTGTTCAATTAATAGGATAATATTTCCTTGATAAAAGCCGATAATATTAGCAAAGTGTTCACAGACACAGATGCATAGAACGTACATATACTAATATTTTAAAAGAATAAAGGCCGAATAAACAACAACCACATCTTTATAAGAAAAATATAACAAATTAACTTGCATTTAACATTCACTAGTTAAAATATTACACACATATATTCAGTCGTTCCAGCACACTTTTCATATGCCCGGCTACCAGATTAGTAAAATTATTCACAAAGGCAAAATCACGGAGGGAAAAAGAGCTAAATCACGAGACTTATAAGGCATAACCAGCACATTATCTATGATCTAAGCTATGTAAGAGACCAAATAAATCTAAAGCTAACGAGTTAATGTGACTTCGACAGTCGAACTGCGATAAAAATCATTGCAGACTATCAGATGATTCATAGTCGTAATAACAGTGTTAATTAACACCCTACAAACTTGCCGATTTGTCAATAACTTCACTGACTAAAATTTTACTACAATAGGCTCGCAATTAAAATTTTACGATGTAAAAATCGAAGACAAGTCGATTATTTCTGAGAACAATCAAATTGAATTTTATGAATCACAAGCTGATGTAATTTAAAAAAACAAACGAGTGACATAAACCAAAATGAATCGGAGCTATATTCGATTTTGTATTCCGATAGAGATTATTAATTTAGTCGTGTGTTGGCTAACACGGTTGCCTATCACCTATCATTAGTAGTGCGGTAATTCTGTGCTGTTTCTAAAGTGGATTAAAATTAAAAGTCAATTCACATGAATTTTACTGGTGCGAGAGTAAAATTTGAGACTTATTTTAAACATATTTTTTCTCTGGTATTCACACGAATACCATTTATTGGTCAGCCAGCCATTACGCCTACCTGCTAAATATGGTATTAAAGTACTTCTGTCATTCTAACCATTTTAAAATAAGAATTGCTGGACAGTATAAAGTTATTGTTATTATATATAAGACGGTATGTGACGGTACATAGTTAGGGCCTACTCACTAATAGGCTAGTGGACCTTTTGTCGCCTACCATCAACTGGTTTATGAGCGAATCGAACACAGAAAAAAATATATTTAAAATAATCGATTCCTTTCGACTTTCGCGCCAGTAAAATTTATGCGAATTGACTATTTACACTTGTTGCTAAATGAGCTATATAAATCTTCTACCAGACTTTTTATGGTAATAAATTTATTATTATGAGCATGCTTTAATACAAAAATAAATAAATTAAAACTACCGTTCAATGTCGTAAAATAACATAAAAAAGAGACAGCACAAGTTAGTATTTCTTATACCAATATAAGAAATACTAACTTGTCTCAAAAGTTTCAGAATACATAACAGGACATTATTTTTCCCAATCTTTTATACTACTTCTTATAATAAAAAAATAACTACTATACTTAATTAAAATTAAACGGCAAGATTTTTCAACCATCTTAATGAACTCCGCAACAAAGAAAAACAAAAAATATGCGTGGTTTAGACATATTTTTATGTTTGATGATCATGTAAGTATCCAAAATATTACTAACTTTTGCCTATTAATATTAGTAACATAACGTTTTACCTAGATTTTTGTAGTAAGAAATCTAACAACAATTACCTTAAAATATTGAACACTAATCTTATTTCTGTAATTAAGTAATTTATATTTAATTCTCAAATGTTTAAAATATTCACTTCATTAAATTTATTTAAAATTAAGCCCAGTAGTAAGTAGTGTTGCACACATTGTGAATAAACATTACGTTGGAATATCGATAATGAAACTGTCTATGATTCAGACGGGTTAGACAGTTAAAATGTGTAATTTGTGTAGTTACCGCACTGTTGGAGATCTGCTATTACGAAGATTCTACAGATTATAATGGTTAACAATATTAAATTTATTTATAGCTGAATCATATTATGCAGTTAGTGTATTTCACAATACCAAATATATCAAAATTAACACATTTAGTGCACGCTGATGCAACTTTCTTTTGTCAACAAAAAGTTATCTTATAAATGATGTTCTAACTTTACGGCCTCGATAAATCAGAATCAAATTACAATCGAGTCGAGGAAATTTGAATATCGCCCACATTCCTACGAGTTTTTTACGATAATAATGTGAGATAAATTAGTTTATGGCCGATAACTTGCCATATTAACCTATCTACGGTAACATTACTGCTGCTTCCGATATTTCTCCATTTTACAACATTATTATGCCTATATCAATACAAAATTAACTTTCTAAATATGTGAAGTTGAATATTAGACAATAATACGTAGAATTTTATTTGTTGGTAACCATGTGTCATTGATTTTAAGGTATGAGCGAAGTATGTCCTGAGACAGATCACAATGCACGTGATATAAAAACTTTATGTCGTACTTAACAAAAGTTATTATGCGCAGTACTTTGGGCGATAACTTTCTTCGATAAAAGTGACATAATAAAAATGATATTCGGTCGTCACGTAACTTTTTGAGCTGAATAAGAATAACACTTTTGTTTTGAATAAATATAGTTAATCTCGCTGCGTGGGTGTATTGACTTGTTTATATACAAATTGTTGAATTTTATTGCAATGGCTCTCTTGGAATTCGGTACAGCTATTGACTTACTAGCTATTAATCAGTAACGCCACAAATGCACAATAGGATATTGTTTTCTATTGTGTGTTTATCAAGAGGCAAACATAGGCTTCCCGAAAATGAGAATTGGAATGGAATTAGTCACCTCAAAACATGATTCTACCAATAACTACATTTATAGATCAACTATCGTCTGATGTTTCAAAACAAGCAATCGGAAAGGAAGTGAAGGGAATCTCCAATCTCGTAAAAACCGATATACATCAGGTTATCAACGCACTTTACGGGCAGAAAGTCTTACCTGCTCGTAAAGCATTTTTCAGATCCTTTCATTTCAATCAAACATGTCCAAACTGATAAGATTTTTTAATTGTGATGTTTTGGCCAACACTTGTAATAAGTTAAGTACGAGCTACTCAGATACTTTTACCCGACTTCGGCGAAACGAAAAGGAGGGTGGCTTTTCAACTTCTGAGGCAGTAAAATTCCATAATGACCTAGATACTGCGGTAAACGCAGTCACTTTTGCGGTTCTTTAACAAAAGAACCAGGAATGTTTATCTATTTCAGAAACACAGGTTCTCAAATATTGATTTCCTTGTCCACAGGGCTCCCACCCTGACAGCCTGTACCGGGTGGCGGCAGACAGCGGCGCAGGCGCAAACAAAGTCACGCGTGTGCTGCGCGTGCTTCGATGGCCGGTCGCGCTGGTAGCTGTGTGCATCGCCCTAGCTGTGTTTGTCTACTTCCTTATGCCAGGTGGGTTTTGAAGATACGATTTTTGTTATGAAGAATATTTTTATAAAAAGTATACCTATGTCAAACTTCAATATGCCATCTAAGAAGATAGGTAGGGTCATTTATATTGGTCTACTCTAGAACAAAAGCTTAAGGTATTATTAATCAGAATACGTCATCAGAACATCAAGTTTTTCAGGCCATTTGAATACTACAAGTTATACTTATAGTATTACCTAAAACAAATTGTAAATCACATGGTAATACTTTAAGGGAAAGTGGCAAAAAGCACACTAATTTGTCATGAACTACTTACATATATTACCTTTATAGCACGAACAATGACGAACATATTTTACGAATGTCTCATAAACTGGTAATCAGAACAGTTTTATCTTTTTGTAACAAATACAACGTTTTTGCAAATAGCCGCCTTTCTATACCTTTCACCCGTTAACCTATTAACAATCTCGTGCATTCTCCTTTTACCTTGCTTGTTCGATATTTATCTGTGTTAGTTTATTTTCCACTATTTACTCTATTGTTTTTATTTTTGGACACGCGCTAGATATATCGTGGAAATACCGATGCAATTTTTATAATGTTCATGTAATAATGCAGTGTAATGGCCACGATATATGAATGTAGGTCTGTAGTGTGAGCAGCGTGACCTAAAAAAAGTAGGTATCACATTTTTCGACAAGGCTATGAAACAAATATGAACCTAAAGTTAAAACTCAATGAGTCAACCCAAAAGGTTACAATCAATTAAAAGTGCAAATAGCACCACATTTTTTATTCAACAGATTTTAGACAATCATAATACGTTGTCAAAATCGCTGTCGGCTATAAAAGGAACTGAATTCCGATTAGCCGTAGTTACCCATGAGTATGTACATATATGGTTGGCACAAGGCTTTGTCGAATTGGTCACGTCGAAACTTTCAATTTTCCCAAACATAATGCTCCAATATTGCAGCTTTGCATCATACCGGGCATATTTGTGTCGTGGGTATCGCTCGAAAGCTGCTATTGACACCATTGTTGGTTATGGCACTGACAACTGGATGGTCGAAGTTCTCACAACTGAATTAGGGCGAGAAACAATTTTGTATTGCCGGAGGTACCGTTCTAAAAAGATTTCATATTTGCAACAGTTTTACGATTACAATTTCCGTTGAAGGAACAGTTTTGTGTTATCTCAGGAAGTTATCGGTTTTATGTGCAATCGGAATTTTAAGGTTATACTTACTTGAGTAAATTCAACAGATGGGTGAAAGAAACATCTTCCTCAAAATCTCTCACGTTTTCTGTGTAGACTGTCGGCCTTATCAGTTCTTAATTAAACGCTTACGCTTCGGTATTAATTATGCAAATGTTCTCAATCAATTCACGAACGTGTTGGACTCAGTTTCAATAACGAGTGAGTCAAAATTAGTTATGGTTATATCGTGGATCGAGTGAACATAAAGATGCATGACTTTTTGATATAGTGACGATTATATCAGATTCTATAAAAAAGTCGTGATTGAAAGTCGTTAAGTATTATAATGTGATAGAGTCAGTTCACGATTGGGCGGAGACGCGACTGGCACGGGCGATGTCATAGGTTAATCCGACACGTAACACACACATTTGATAGAAAAGTTCGTACAACACCAATCGGAGTAACAAATAGCTCTTTTATACAAAGACGTCACTACGACTCGTTTTACATAAACTATTCACATTCTTACCCAATTTATCGGCAGGTAATAGAAATTTACTACATTTGCCGTACAGTAAACGTCGCGTCGGTCGTTGACTACTAATTTTAAGTGACAAATCTATCACAATGTTCATTGAACACTTTGACATCTTTATCGACACGCATTGATCTAAAATAAAAGATAATTTGCATATAGAAAGTCTGTAATGTTAATTTTTGCATTAAAATCAGTAATTGCCCTCGAAGCGGAAGCTGAAATACATCGTAAAATAACTTTCAAAGCAATTATAGTCCTTTTCATGTGCAAATTGTAGGTACTTTGATAAGAATACGAGAGGCTCTCGAAACTTTTGATCTCTTCATAAATATTCAGCCACTTTCACATCTCACACGCGAAGGGATTTTTTAATAACAGATTTTAAATGGTAAAGTAAAATCGTGGTGAGCAATAATTTGATTGCGTGGGGTGTCCCGCCGCTGCGCTGCCGCCGCTGCGCCCGCGCATGCGACCGGATGCGCTCCAGTCTCCTTTGTTGCTCTCATATTGTGTTTTTATTTGCGAAGGATATGTAAAAACGAAAGTTGACCTCGCGAATACTTTTGTCCATCCGTAAATGCTGTGGGCGGGTTTATTTTTATGCGTGCTCCGCTTTTTCGCATTTCTTTTCCTTTTTAGATAGATAAGATGAATGCCCGACATTATGTCGCAGTGGCTTTATGTAACGTGCATCATTTTGCAACACAATGAAAGTGTAAGGAGTCATCTCATAAATAAGATCACTTAAGCTGACGTGGAACATTAAGCTCGTGCTTCTGGAGTATTTTGTTTATCATTCATGATTATATCTATTGTGTTAGCTGTTGTATACGCCATTATGTTTAATTGATGACAATAGGTGTTAATAACTTCACCAAGAAGAAAACATGACATGCTCACCCCGTGACGTCGCTTGCTTTTTGTTGTGTGAATACAATTAATAATACGGTATGAAATGTTTATTGTGCCAATATAAACTGGTGAGCACAGTCTCATAATTACAGTATGCAAAACGTGAAGATGTATGGCTATAATCAAATACGAATACACACGAAATCAATTTATGTAATAAATAAATAATTGAAGGTTGTGCTTGCTATCTGTTGATGCAAGCACAATGAATACTTCGCAGTTCGAATTAATAATGCCTCGTTACAATGTGGTTTATTGAAATGCTTGGCTGAAAATATTGGAAATCATCGTCGAAGATATCGACAATTAAATTTATTCAATGGTATATTACTTACTAGCTTTTGCCAGCGGTTTCACCCGCGTCCCGTGGGAACTACTCGGCGCACCCGGTTAAAAAGCCTATAGCCTTCCTCGATAAATAGGCTATCTAACACTGAAAGAATTTTTCAAATCGGGCCAGTAGTTCCTGAGATTAGCGCGTTCAAACAAAGAAACTCTTCAGCTTTATAATATTAGTATAGATAGAAGAAATTATTACTTAATTGTCATCACTAATCAGCCGTATTGCACATACATTCGTTAGTAAACAATGCAACATTCAATTTGCAAAAGCATTTATCTGGTAGAATTAATGGTAAATGGGTGTAATTACGGTGGTTTATAGCTAATGGAGGTAACCGCGACAGTTGATATGTTTCGGTGAGGTGTGGCCTGTAGGCTGGAGAACGCTTATCTCATATGCACATAGTACATACTAGTATTAGCGTTCACGCACACTGCAGACTTTTAGTCAGCCGACAGTCGTTTCGGTGGGATTTTTTTTTTTGCAAAATTAAGTACCTAGCATAAAAATATATTTTAATAAAAATTTTATTTCAAAGAAATTTGAGAATCTAATCAAGATTTTTTGTCCGGGTCCTCTTAGAGCTCCTGCACACTGAAGACTTTTAGTCGGCCGATAGTTTGTTCAGGCTCATAAATCAGTATGAAGATGAAGGTAGTATGCACATTACAATGATGAGGCATTTTGCCGGTACTTATAACACGGATTTTAGACTACGACTAGACTGGCGACTTCCTTAAAAAAAAAAAATTGTCCCATAATGGACCGACTGTCCGCCGACTGTTTAGTCTGCAGTGTGCGGGTCTTTTTAAAGGTACTAAATTACCTAATGACTCAATGTAATATGTAATCATTTTAATTACTTACAAGTATGATATGGATGCAAGGGGCTTAGACTACATCCCGTGCTTCAGTTGAAGGTGGTGTCATACTTACCTATTCAAATATTGCTGTCCAAATTTAAACATTATTAATTTATTTTATTTAAAAAAATTACATTGTAATTTTATCAAATCTCTGTGCTTGCACTACATTTGATAAAATAAAAAGGTCAAGTGTTCGAATGTACACTGGACCGAAATTTGTACTAATAATAATACTTGTAGCTGAAGAGTTTGTTTGTTTGTTTGTATCTCAGTCTCGCTAATATAATAATAATAATCATAATCTCAGGAACTACTGGACCTTTATTTGAAAAATTCTTTCAGTGTTAGATAGCCCATTCATCCATTTATCGAGGAAAGCTATAGGCTTCTCTTTTTCCGGACGTGTGGAGTAGTTTCCACGGGTATCGGGTGAAACTGCTGGCGGAACCTTGTTTTTGATAAGTGTAACACCTCCCTTAGACTGAGTTGTGTGAAACTGTTCAGTGTATAGTGTAGCTAAGTGGGATGCAATTAAACTCGTATTATTTATGAAATGTATAATGATTCGAAAATTAAGTGTTACAAAGTTTCTAATTCTGCATACAATCACAAGTCACGAGGTGACTCGCAGGTTACAACAATTGCAAAACTATTTTTTGACTGAAATAATCACTCCCACAAGTCATTGGATAGTTCTGTAGTCAAAATCATCAAGGTAATATTCATTAAAAATATATTTTAGACAGGCTCCCGCCTGTGAATTTGCCTGTATCATATAGCAATTGCTACGCGCATCCCAACAAAAAATTAAAAAATTTTTAAACTCTAAGTCGTCCCCGAGATTACTGCTTTCAACCCAACAAACTATATGTAACCTGACATTTTTATATTTGACCTGATGAATAAAATTAAAAAAGAAAAAACATAACATAACCTACCGCGGAACATGCAACCGAGTGCATACATAAGTTACAAAACATATAATAGAAATATATAGGAAGCAGCAGTCACCTTTGACACTGACACAGCGAAACGGGATCACTACTATCAACACATTAGTTATGTATGTTTGTTGCGTAACTTGATAAGGATTAATGACGAGTCTAGGCTGACGGGGAGTGCCGTGACTTCTTGAACCAAGCTTTCACTACTCGGTGTTCGGTCTCAGCTTGCTGATATGTTCAGCAACTGGAATACGCTGAGGTTAGGTTAGCTAAACTTCCGTACATGGAGTAAAGGATTGTAGGATGTTTTATTTTTAAGTCCTTAAATCTCAGTCTAGGCGTAGTGTGTGTGTATAAAATTATGAATTTTCATAAAGAAATTTGAAAATGATTTGTCTTGTTTTCGTGGTTTGTCTTGTTGGTGGTGGTGCTGCAAGAATTTTTATAAAAAATATTTATAATTCCATCCTTTACAGTTACCTGAGGATATGAAAAACCTCAGGAAAAACTCAATACACTAATTATTTCTTTAAGAAATACTTAACCTGGACTCTGGACCCATAGAGTTATTTCTAGCCTATATCTAATATAGTAAGTAGACGACTGCAGTTAATTCCAATACACAGTCCTACTTCCTACCATGTAGTTACCGGTATGTTAGAAATTACGTGATGTTTCAGTTTAATCTTCTTTAGGTTCTAGCTACCGGTTATAAAGACTAGACAGGCGTAATACACATAGCGTTATTACTTTTCCAGTAATCTGTTTCGTACGTATTTGTAAAGACAAGACTGTTGAAGGCATGTAATTGGTTTATCGTGAATCTTACGTAATTTTTAAATTAAATCCATTTGCATTTTAAATATTATTGATTAGACTTGTCAAACTCAAAATTTCGATATTTCAAACAGGCCTATAATAATGCTCTTTGAAACGTCAAACTAGGACGGTCCCAGAGAGTGGGTCTTATGGAGAAGAACCTTTAAAAATCTCCATAGATACTATTTCTTCTAATGGCCATTCCCAATAACCTATCTATCTCTGGATTTGCTTACCAGAGATAGAATTTTGACATTAGCTCCATACAAGTAATGTCAAATTCCTATCTCTAGTAAGCAAATCCAGAGCTATACAGAATATTGAGTTCCGCTGTAAATGACAATTAAATCCGAGCAAGGTAACTTCCTGTAACAGTAGTTTTTATCATATTTGTAAGAAAAACCTTAATTGCAAATAACATTAGAATTATAAATGAAACCACGCATTAGAATCAAAGCAGTTTGATTAGAGCAACATATAAATTACCGCATATATTAATAATTGCACCCACATAAATGTAATATTTGTAGGTTTGTAGCACGCGTCAAACATTAATCTAGTCGTTTAATCAGTAGATGATAAAGTTATTGATTTATGAATATATTTCCTGAATATCGTTCACTAACGATTCGGTGAAGGCAACACGTTCTCGTTAATTGGCCAATCTATAAAGTAGTCCTAAATTCAATTCATAAGTATAGTAATTTCAAAATCAGAATAACGTTTACAATCTGGACCGTACTTCGTAAATAGATACCGTAATTTTCAAACCCACCAAAAACATAAATGTAAAAAAGGAAAGCCAAGTTCAATGCAAAATCTATGCTTGGTTGTGGGCTTCGCCGCAAAAAGAATGGAGATCTAAATGAGTACCAAGTTCTGTACAAAATCCAAAT
>NWSH02000517.1:5165553-5208785 GCA_002382865.2 Heliothis virescens
TTGGTACTCATTTAGATCTCCATTCTTTTTGCGGCGAAGCCCACAACCAAGCATAGGTTTTGTATTGAACTTGGCTTTCCTTTTTTACATTTATGTTTTTGGTGGGATATCATTACTTTTTGTAAAGAAGCAGGTTTAGATTTAATTTTTTTTCTTGCGTTTCCGCTGTATAGTTTTCTTTTTAGGATTTCGTACCCAAAGGGTAAAATGGGACCGTATTACTAAGCCTATCTCATAAACCGTGATAGCTAGGAAGCTGAAATTTTCACAAATGATGTATTTCCGTTGCCGCTATAACAAAAAATACTATAAATTTAAAAAATATTAAAATTAGGGGGGGTCCCCATACAATAAACGTGTGACGTTGTATGGGGAACCCCCCTATTTTTTAACTTTTTTCTGTTTTCAGATTTTTTCCTACGCTTACACACAATTACCGAGCTAGGTTCCAAATTTCATATTTCTAGGTTATCTGGAAGTAGGTTAGGTTTAGGTACTATAAGTCAGTCAGTCAGTGGGAATTTTATGACTTTTGGACCTTCATATCTTTATAACCGTTTGAGCTAGCTTCATGAAATTTGGGCTTCTAGGTGTCCTTATGGACATAATGAAACATGCGTAGTTTGAAGTGTTTACTTTCAATAGGTTTTGAGTTATGGAGGGGTAAAAAGTGGCACCAAATGGTTCGTGTAAATATACACGTGGCGCTTGCCAGCCATTCTTTGCTTGAACTTGGCTTGACACGCTGCCGCGTGTCTAGACCTGCGTATCTACGCAATCTTAGATACTTATATTTTACCCTCAGTGGCGTAGCTACAAAGGAGCTAACCGGGGTAATGCCCTGGGGCCCCCAAGCTCAGGGGCCCCTCGAATAAACCTGAAGGGGCCCCTGAACTTTTCAAAGTTACTCTCATTTTTACAATAAATAATGAAGACAGGTTGCGACCTAAAATAAAAAGCTCGCTTTTTCCTTTTAAGGGGCCTCATTTTTCTATTTGCCCCGAGGCCCGCGGTTACCTAGCTACGCCACTGTTTGCCCTATTCAAATATGGCCTTCTGCATTTCATATGATATTTATTTGAGCATCTAAAGAAATACTTCAGGTTTTCACTTAGTATCTAGGTAAAATATGTAAGTAATAGTGAAGCAACAAGCGCCTGCTTGATGTACTGAGCATTACGCGCATTCGCTACTCACAACACAAATACTGAAACTCTCGTTAGCCAATCTACAACTATTTATCAAAAATACGTACATACTAGAAAGAAGAAGTTCCAGTTTACTTCACTTTAAACCAGTGTAGAATTATAAATTGAATTTGATCCTCATTTTTATCATGAATTTTCTACTTGTCTTCAACATAAAAACTGCCATAATCATACCAACACAACTTACGAGATCATTAACTCTGCAATTCCAGATAACTTGGAGTCGAGAGTGGGTGACAACGGCACATACTGGGAGCCAGTTGTGGCCGGCCATCGGCCCCACTTCGAGGG
Organism: Heliothis virescens; assembly: GCA_002382865.2. Taxonomy (NCBI): domain Eukaryota; kingdom Metazoa; phylum Arthropoda; class Insecta; order Lepidoptera; family Noctuidae; genus Heliothis; species Heliothis virescens. The sequence goes on from NWSH02000517.1 coordinate 5,167,053, forward strand.
TACAAGGGACCAACACAATCGCCCGGAGAACCACGATCATGGTACGGTTACTGTAGATATTTGGCATAGCTAAATAAGCACCCACAAGACTATTTATGAGGTTTATCTGGTGTCATTGCCCAGTTCATGTTTCTTTACTTCCTGACTTTTAACGAAATATTGAGTTAGAATTTTGGAATTAAATAAGCAACTGGTTAATTCACTAATTCAGCTAAAGAAAGTCTATGTTATAATATTTTAAAAATAATCTCGCGATGATTATAAGGCGGCCGTCGCTGATCATTTGATTCATTGATACCTCCAGACTTGTATCTTACCTGCTGTACTGTACTTACCTCAGTTTGTCACACAGTAATAGATAACATTCTATATGAATTGTAAGTACTCATCTCCATCTTCAAATGTCTATGGAAAAAAAAATAAAGATGTTGGAACAGTATGATGTCGTAATTGATCGAAGTGCACCTATACAGGTAAAAGTGCACTTGTTTGTGATTGCATCGAAATTAACATCTCACATGCTGTTGTTGTTATTGTGCTAGAGCTTGCTTTTTTATTCAACAAAAATTGTTAGAAATAATTTTAAGGTAGTCTGCAAATAGATCTTAACTGAAGGTATCCACGAATTAATAAGAACACCTGAGGAGCACAAACTTGGCTATAATTTCCATGTCACATTTTATGTTTTATGTAACACAATACACCACACGACAGCATTGTGTGTTCAATATCTGGGACTTATAACCATGCATGGGTGTGTACATGGATTAACTTAACAAATAATCTTTTCCTACGAATATTGTTGCAAATACATAATTGCAGGTATGAAAACATCGGAAATAGATTTCTACGCCGCCGAAAACGATAAAACCGACCGAACTACTATTGTTGATACGACACCAGCAACAATTCCAAAAAGAACACTGCCCATACCTCCCGTCTTCCCTACCCATCTTACTCCCGAAGTCCAATACGGCAACGAGAAAGCTGACACCGATAGCTTAAGGACACCGAAGCTACTGGAGAACGCTGACAACGTTAGCTCCACGGTAAAACCGCATATCACCCAAAAACCTGAGAAACCGCTAGCATTATACTTTGAAGATGGCAGTGGAGCAACCAGTACAACTACAGAGGTCATAACGAGAGCAGAAACAGCAAATGATTTTACCAATATTGAACATAAACAGATAACCAAGACAGTCGAGGAACCACCGCAGAAGCTTCATCCCATGGCTCACAAGGAAAATGTGCAGAAGGAATTCAAAAGCCACAGCCAGGCAGGACATCAAGTGCCCGTGCAGTACCACAACCAAGGAGTTCAAAACGCGCCTCCTGATGTGCAAGAGTTTTTCGTGCGCCGCCCCAACAGTGACGATATCAACTTCACCTCAGGTCATTCAAAACTGTTTGGTATTTCAATAGAGGATGCAGAAAAAATGCAATCCACTACACAAAGCTCTATATATAACACAAGAGTGTCCCCCACGCTTCCCACGTGGCGTGACGGAGATGACACGACTACAAAAAAATATCCTTCCAATATCTATTCAGAGGGTAAGTCAGTAACTTTAGTAACGCGGGGCATGCGGTTTCGTCATAAAGATTCAAGGCAAATGGTATGTAGTTATTACTCACAATCACAATTCAATTTTAATTGAACTATCACATTTTGCATAAAAAATAACATTTTGTCATTGTGATGTGGGTGTGTGAACTAACTTTTTAAATGTTTCTTACGTCCAAATAAGGTAATTATCTAGCGAAGTACCAAATTTTTAATTTACGTTTTCAGTTCAATGTCGTTCAACCCGCCTGTCTCTGTGCCGAGGTGTGCTACCATACGACCTAGCCGGAACTCCAGCTCAGATTGGAAATGTAGATATTACATCAATGATGGCTCAGATTGACTATCTTGTGGCAGCTAATTGCAGTGATCGAGTGAGACATTTCGTATGTGCTTTGCTAGAGCCTGAATGCAATCCACCTCCATACCCTTCGAAGAAACCCTGTTACAGTTTATGTAAAGGTAATATAATTTTTAAATTCCAAAACTCAATATTTTTTTTGATCAACCTCATTGCACTTAACATTTATTTATATTTTTTTTATTTCAGCGGTCGTTGACTCATGTGAAGGTCAAATTCCCAGCGAGCTGATTCCGGCGTTCAACTGCAAGCAGTATGCGCGCTCAAACTGCGTGTCTGCCAAGACCCCATGCTACCCGCGCGAGTTCGCCTGTAGTGATGGCTCCTGCATACCCAGAGACTGGATCTGTGACGGCACCAAGGATTGTGCTCTTGGAGAGGATGAGGCCACATGCATTCAGTGCGATCAGAATGAGTATCGGTAATATACCATTGTTGTTTATAAGTTTCTTAAACTATACTTACCGTATTTACTATAACTAGTCTGTAGTGTCACATCGTTGTATTGATTAATAATAAAGAACGTAAATTCCACAGCTGCAGTTCTGGAGGGTGTATACTCAAACGTTGGCTTTGTGATGGGTACTCGGACTGCCCGGACGGCGAGGACGAGCACGTAGACACGTGCGGCACTCGCAGCGACCACGCTATCGGTGGGGCGCAAGAGGTCGGCAATATTCACAACGTCGCCGATACCCACGAACCGGGGGAGGAGTCCGCAGGCTCAGCGCCGGCGCCAGCCATTAGGAGACCCAACAGAGTGCCGATCGGACAAAAAAGCCCTGGTCAGCGTACTGGTAAGGCATAAACGAATAATGACGTCAATTTCATTTTTGTGAACATGATCTTGTTAAATTCCCATAGATCACATGTATTATTAGATACTATTCTGAATAATTTTGTTTAAGGAGATGAGAGCAGCAAGGAACTTCTTGTTACGAGTGACAGTAATAATGCTTTCAAGAGAAAAAACTTCACACGTCGTCCTTTACCACCCAGACTATCGCATTACCACCGCGCTCCACACCGTGGCAAAGATGAAAATAATGCCATGGATACTACTACCGAAAGTATCTTACATAAAGTTGTAGAGAAAAAGCTAGCTGGAGCTGCATCACAAAAAACGATTGTTGAAAACGAATCTATTGAAGACGTGAATATGGGTGACCTCGGGTTCTTTGATGAGTTTGAAAAGGAGGGAAGAGAACCTCCACAATCTCCTCGTCCTATCGAATCAAGTAATCAGAAGCCAGCGCAGCGCGTGCTGCCGGTACGATATGGAGTGCCTCCGCCGGGCTCAGTAGTAGCTATGCCGGTTGCAACACAAACTACTCGCTTAGACAAGTCTGCCAACAAGTTGGACAGAGTCATTGATGGCGCGGCCTTGCTGAGGGTAACGTTATTTTTTGTTATATGGTACACGCTATGATTTCATCCTACTGAAACTAAGGTGAATCTGGATAGAGTCTATGTACCCATTAGATCTATGCAGACGACAGCAGGACGTATACGAATCTGTTNCAGGACATCAAGTGCCCGTGCAGTACCACAACCAAGGAGTTCAAAACGCGCCTCCTGATGTGCAAGAGTTTTTCGTGCGCCGCCCCAACAGTGACGATATCAACTTCACCTCAGGTCATTCAAAACTGTTTGGTATTTCAATAGAGGATGCAGAAAAAATGCAATCCACTACACAAAGCTCTATATATAACACAAGAGTGTCCCCCACGCTTCCCACGTGGCGTGACGGAGATGACACGACTACAAAAAAATATCCTTCCAATATCTATTCAGAGGGTAAGTCAGTAACTTTAGTAACGCGGGGCATGCGGTTTCGTCATAAAGATTCAAGGCAAATGGTATGTAGTTATTACTCACAATCACAATTCAATTTTAATTGAACTATCACATTTTGCATAAAAAATAACATTTTGTCATTGTGATGTGGGTGTGTGAACTAACTTTTTAAATGTTTCTTACGTCCAAATAAGGTAATTATCTAGCGAAGTACCAAATTTTTAATTTACGTTTTCAGTTCAATGTCGTTCAACCCGCCTGTCTCTGTGCCGAGGTGTGCTACCATACGACCTAGCCGGAACTCCAGCTCAGATTGGAAATGTAGATATTACATCAATGATGGCTCAGATTGACTATCTTGTGGCAGCTAATTGCAGTGATCGAGTGAGACATTTCGTATGTGCTTTGCTAGAGCCTGAATGCAATCCACCTCCATACCCTTCGAAGAAACCCTGTTACAGTTTATGTAAAGGTAATATAATTTTTAAATTCCAAAACTCAATATTTTTTTTGATCAACCTCATTGCACTTAACATTTATTTATATTTTTTTTATTTCAGCGGTCGTTGACTCATGTGAAGGTCAAATTCCCAGCGAGCTGATTCCGGCGTTCAACTGCAAGCAGTATGCGCGCTCAAACTGCGTGTCTGCCAAGACCCCATGCTACCCGCGCGAGTTCGCCTGTAGTGATGGCTCCTGCATACCCAGAGACTGGATCTGTGACGGCACCAAGGATTGTGCTCTTGGAGAGGATGAGGCCACATGCATTCAGTGCGATCAGAATGAGTATCGGTAATATACCATTGTTGTTTATAAGTTTCTTAAACTATACTTACCGTATTTACTATAACTAGTCTGTAGTGTCACATCGTTGTATTGATTAATAATAAAGAACGTAAATTCCACAGCTGCAGTTCTGGAGGGTGTATACTCAAACGTTGGCTTTGTGATGGGTACTCGGACTGCCCGGACGGCGAGGACGAGCACGTAGACACGTGCGGCACTCGCAGCGACCACGCTATCGGTGGGGCGCAAGAGGTCGGCAATATTCACAACGTCGCCGATACCCACGAACCGGGGGAGGAGTCCGCAGGCTCAGCGCCGGCGCCAGCCATTAGGAGACCCAACAGAGTGCCGATCGGACAAAAAAGCCCTGGTCAGCGTACTGGTAAGGCATAAACGAATAATGACGTCAATTTCATTTTTGTGAACATGATCTTGTTAAATTCCCATAGATCACATGTATTATTAGATACTATTCTGAATAATTTTGTTTAAGGAGATGAGAGCAGCAAGGAACTTCTTGTTACGAGTGACAGTAATAATGCTTTCAAGAGAAAAAACTTCACACGTCGTCCTTTACCACCCAGACTATCGCATTACCACCGCGCTCCACACCGTGGCAAAGATGAAAATAATGCCATGGATACTACTACCGAAAGTATCTTACATAAAGTTGTAGAGAAAAAGCTAGCTGGAGCTGCATCACAAAAAACGATTGTTGAAAACGAATCTATTGAAGACGTGAATATGGGTGACCTCGGGTTCTTTGATGAGTTTGAAAAGGAGGGAAGAGAACCTCCACAATCTCCTCGTCCTATCGAATCAAGTAATCAGAAGCCAGCGCAGCGCGTGCTGCCGGTACGATATGGAGTGCCTCCGCCGGGCTCAGTAGTAGCTATGCCGGTTGCAACACAAACTACTCGCTTAGACAAGTCTGCCAACAAGTTGGACAGAGTCATTGATGGCGCGGCCTTGCTGAGGGTAACGTTATTTTTTGTTATATGGTACACGCTATGATTTCATCCTACTGAAACTAAGGTGAATCTGGATAGAGTCTATGTACCCATTAGATCTATGCAGACGACAGCAGGACGTATACGAATCTGTTAAATTTTACCAATCAAACATTAACCTACCGCCATTGCGATAAGGCTGAAAATCTATTGCAGAAATTTGACAGATTGTAGTAGCTTGATGTGCTGTCGTCTGTACAACCTTCCTTCTACCATAACAGCTAAAACCGGCAAGAGCGTGTCGGACCCCGCTCTACGTACGGGTTCCGTAGTTTGACTTTCGTATGAATATGTTCGATTTCCGGCGGTAATGTTGTATTGCCTGAATCGATTTTGTCCATTTTTTTTTATTTGAAAGAAGATACGTTCAGAATAATGAAATATGTAAATTAAGTGAAAAACTGCTTGCATATATAGTTAAATTACAACCTTAGTAAATTTTTTGTAGACTATTGAAAATCATTTTCTATTAATTTTTTAGTTTGTATAAAATTCTACTTTTGGGGCTTTTACGGTTTAAAAGTAAGAGAGAGTTTTCAACTTCTGAAGCAATTATTTTTGAATATATTAACAAAATTAGAAAATACTTATTAAACCTCCATTCATTTTAAAATACCTATCTAACGATATATCACACGCCAGTGTTGGAATGAAAAAAAAAAACACCTCTTCGATTTTTGCACTTAATCGGCGTTGTTAGTATACATATTGGTACCAAATTAAAGCTTTCTAGCGCTAACGATCACCGAGATTATCCGCGGCCGGACGGACGGATGGACAGACAGACATGGCGAAACTACAAGGGTTTCTATATTCATATTGTGTAACATGATTATTTCCTAATCTAAAATCGTTATATTGCAGAAAGCGCAAGCAGAGCAGGCGGCAGACGCTGCGGAGGATCCAGGAAACGAGACCTTCGTGTATGTTGACAAAGATGATACACCCCCTGCGCCAGCCAATAATCGCAATCGTAATAGCGGAGCAAACGCTGGAGGTCCTATGGCTGCTGCCGTAGATGGTGAAAAAGTCGCGCTAGCTGATGCTGCAATGGCACCGGGAGCAGCTTATGGTAAAGACGGGCCGGGGTGGTCACGCGCGCACGCTTCTCCATGCCCGAGCGGGGAGCTGCGCTGCGTGGACGGGCGGTGCATCACGCTGTCTCAGCTGTGCGACGGCACCATCGACTGCAGCGACCATGCCGATGAAGACAACTGTTACACGTGATCCGACAACCGTGCGTTAGGTGTAAGGCAGGTAGTGAGCGTACCTCACTAGAGTGCTGTCGTCATTAGTCCATTGACTGACGCATGCCGATGACTGAAAAAATCTAAAAAAATAGTAAACTCAATAATAATTATGCTTTTTACATAATTGGTTGGCTTTTGTGTAACCTGGTTGGCTTTTGTGAAGGAAAATATCCAAAAATAGATAAATTAATTCGGTTTCTGGCATCACTAACTCGGCGTAGAACCTGAAAGTCATCGCTTTTCCAGCATATACCGTCCAAGCATTGGGAAAATACGATAAGCAGGCATGACACGCGTGTAACGTCGTCTTTAAGTTATGTTTTACAATAGTATACGCTGTGATAAAGCAATGCATGATTACGGTGGACTAGCCTCCCGGCTAGATGGAGTATGTAGTTTCACTCGTATTGCCGTCCATTTTAGATCTTATTTAGTACCTGTGGAGAAAATTACGTAATGTACTTAGAACTTAGAGCACGTAAAATAATGTAATGTTTTACAAACATCTGTCATTTAAAATTAGAATAAGTTGAACTCAGGATTAACTCTACTCACAAATTATTTTGTATTCCATAGTTAGGTTAGTGTATTTTCCTTTTACTTAGTTTTTGGAAAACATTCTGACTAGCTTCGGGTTTTAATAATTAGGTAACTTTGTTGCCTAGTATCTGTTCAATGGGGGATTCATATTATTCACTAGGCTTATCGTGATTGTATTGTAAATATTTAAATTAGATTCTTAGTTGTTACAAAACATCCATGATATCGTTACACTTGCATCATTAAAAACTTTTAATTAAGTTCATCAACACATTTGCTTTTTCATTTAATGAATAGTGGTTCGCATTTGTAAATAGGACTCACGATGAATTATTTATATCGATAAGTATTTATATGACGGTAAAGTGTAGGTATTGATTAGAATTTTATAAAAGTTATTGTATTGTTGTTTTATGCAGTTTGTTGGGCCTGGGTCACGGGTGCATTTGCCGGTCTATACTGCGTGCATCTTTGCCTACATGTTTGACTAGCTTCTGCCAGCGACTTCGTACGCGGATCATATCGCTTATACAGGCGATAACGGGATCGTAAAAATTAGCCTGTCATAACAAATACTTCTAAAACATATGATTTCCATACAAACTATCTACCCCCGTTTTACATCCCTAAGGGTAGATTTTCGTAAAATCTTTTCTTAGATCATGTTAGTACCCTATAATAAATCTATGTGCTAAACATATCTCTTACTTCAATAACATAGGACTTGCATACAAACTAACTCCCAACCCCCATTTTACACTCTAAGGGGTGGAATTTCTAAAAATGGCGAAACACGTGTTTACTTATTTATTTCAAGGAATAACTTCACGAAGTTTCATGTCAAAATTCGTAATAATATTCGTTCGCCATATAATGTTTCAACCCCTATTTCAACCCCTTAGGGGTGGAACATCAAAAAATGACGAAACACGTATTTACTTATTTATTTTGAGGAATAACATCACGAAGTTTCATGTCGAAATTCGTAATAAATATTGGTTCGCCATACAAATTTCAACCCTTATTTCAACCCCTTAGGAGACGAATTTTGAAAAATCCTTTCTTATCTCGCGTGAGAGTCATAATATGAACCTCTGTGCTAAATTTCAGCTTCATAGGTACGGGTTTGGGCCCTGCGTTGGTGAGGCAGTGAATGAGTCAGGAATTTGAAACCCCCGTCTACTCCCTTAGGGGTGAAATATCAAAAAATGACGAAACACGTGTTTACTTATTTATTTCAAGGAGTAATTTCACGAAGTTTCACGTCGAAATTCGTAATCAATATCTGTTCGCCATATAAAGTTTCAACCCCTATTTCAACCCCTTAAGGGTGGAATGTCAAAAAATGGCGAAACACGTGTTCACTTATTTATTTCAAGGAGTAACTTCACGAAGTTTCATGTCGAAATTCGCAATTAATATTCATTCGCCATACAAAGTTTCAACCCCTATTTCAACCCCTTAGGGGTGGAATATCAAAAAATGACGAAACACGTGTCCACTTATTTATTTCAAGGAATAACTTCACGAAGTTTCATGTCGAAATTCGTAATTAATATTGGTTCGCCATACAAATTTCATCCCCTATTTCAACCCCTTAGGAGACGAATTTTGAAAAATCCTTTCTTATCTCGCGTGAGGGTATTAAGATGAACCTTTGTGCAAAATTTCAGCTTTATAGGTTCAAAGGTTTGGGCCCTGCGTTGATTAGTTCGCCATAAAAATTGTCAACCCCATTTTAGCCGGCAACCCCATTTTAACCCTTTTAGGGATGTATTTCAAAAAATTGAGAAACACGTGTTTAATTATTTATTTTAAGGAGTAACTCCACGAAGTTTCATGTCAAAATTCGTAAATAATAATAGTTCGCCATACAAAGTTTCAACCCCTATTTCAACCCTTAGGACACGAATTTCAATAAATCCTTTCTTATCCCTGGTGAGAGTCCTAAGATGAACCTCTGTGGAAAATTTCAGCTTTATAGGTTCACGGGTTTGGGCCCTGCGATGATGAGTCAGTGAATCAGTCAGGACTTTGAGTTTTATATATATAGAAGATAATATCGACCTGCGTTACGGTTCAAATTGACAAACATAATATTCGTTTGGCTTTTTTTCGAATGCAAAAAGAACTGGATACTTAATAAATTAAGTTTGCTTTAGTCATAAGTCGACAATTCTTATAATCTTTAGTTTATATTTCTCTAATAATACGTTAAAAGCCTCAGTAACGAATTTAAAAGTATTTTACTGTATTATGTTTAACCATAGGTACTTACATATTTGCTTATTAATGAAAATTTGAAACTGATTAACATTTTCGTCCTTTTTTGTTCCGCCATATATTTGCTTAGGCTGAAACTGAAACAGCACAAAGTACCTAAATAGGTATCAATACAATGTTTTCAAAGGAATTTACAAAAATGTTGTGTATTTACATGAAACCTACTTACTCGCAACTTTATGTCTTATCTACTTAAACTATTTTAACAACTAAGCATGATGCCTTAATTATGGGTCATTCTTCTTTTTAACCTACAATAGTTTGTCTTCCTCTCGAAATAACTGATTATTTTGATCAGAAATATTTCGTGTTTTTATCAGTTTTCTAACGTTTTTCACCTCCGTATAAGTTTTTTTTAAATCTATTTTTAAATCATAAAGTCCTTCGTTCAAATTGTAGGTTAAAAAGAAGAAGGACCCAAATTCTTCAATTGAGTAGGTGATCTACTTGGTACCACTGAATCAGGCGCTAACAACACTGATAATTACAGCATAATACAAGATTTCATAAAACCCACGTTTTTAAGTAATATTGCTAAGTTTTCCGTCCATAAGTTAATAATTATGTAGATTAATAATAGTTTATTCGTTCGTTTCGTCCAAAGTAATGTCATAATAAAACTTAATTGCCCAAACAACACCTTCGATGGTATTGGGATTATTTGTACTTTGTATTCAACAATTTACGTTTATTCTAAGGATTAATTTGTAAATCAATTACGTATTTATCTTTTGTTTTTATTTTACTTTATAAAAGTTATTACGAATTATGATGTAAGTTATCATTTTTTATGATAATAAATACTATGCCATGTTATAATTAATTCGTTTTATTTGTTTCTTCATTAGAATGGTTTTATTTTCACGTGATTCTGGTTCTAAACAACCGGTTTTAAATGTTACTGGGTTAGGTAGGTATATATTCAAGATAAAAAAGTGTAGCCAACGAGGAGTATTTTATTCCCAGTTGCTAGACAAGCTGTCTGCGTCTAGGAAAACTAGCTGACATTATGGTCCATTTTGATATTTATAGTCAAATGTTTAAAATAAATTCTGCTTGCGCTATAAATATCGAAGTGAAAGTTTAGTTTGGATATAGTTAACAGACGGCTTTTTAAATTCTTGTTAGACTGATAGTGCTTTGGTTCAGTAAAGAAAATAAAAACTTGTTAATACGTAGTGCTTGCGGATTTTCCACTCGGTTTTTACGAGCGACACCACTCGGTTCGAACATGCGTGTGTCGCAGTAAGTCAGTACGGGTGTAGACTCTTCTTCGCCGTTTCCAAATTTTAAGAAGTTTTGCCCCGTCCATGGGTAGTATTTTTATGAATATCTACGTTTGTTTTTCCCTGAAACTGTCAGATTTCGAAGATGACTGTACAGACGACAGCACATTAAGTTACCCCAATCCGTCAAATTTCTGCAATAGATTTTCAACCTTATCGCAGTTGTGGTAGGTTAACGTTTGATTGGTAAAATTTTACAGATTCTGGTACCGTGATCTGCTGTTGTCTGAGTTTAAGCTCCCAATCTAGAACGTTAATAGTGTTATGGTATTCATTATGTAGATTTACTGGTTCCTTCACTTCGTTTGTCATTTATAGAGCAGTGATTCGTAAATCTTTATACATTAGAGATAGTCCACAACAGGTTATCCGGCTCTTCACCGAAAAAAATAGTCAGATCCTGTATAGACCATGCAAAATCTAAATATAGCTTGAAATCGTATACCGAGAACATAAACACAACTTGACTACCTAAAGTTCACGCTCAGTAATCTGCTAGTCACAGATGAGTCATATTCTGTATCTGCTGTCTATTCAATACCAAGTTCTCAAAATATCCACACGGTCCATCACAGGCAAAAACTACTTCTATGGCTGTGGAATTAAGACTGATTTTTGGAAACAAGCTTTTTTCATCGATCTTACAGTTAGCTTATTTTAGATTTTTTATATATTTTTTCATTCATAGTGTGATTACCTCATCGGCGCTACCGTTCAGTTTCGGTCGCGTTCGTTTTGCTTTAGTCATTTCGCACTTGTTTTTGAGGTCGGCCGGCTTCGTGGCGTTTCCTTATCCACTGTAGGGCTGCCGATAACTACATATAAAAATTATCGAAAGACAAATTAATTACTTATTTTATTTTTATTTCAGAATATTTATCACAACGTATTGCTTTATTGACCCCATTTTGTAGGACTATGAATGAGGTTATTCGTCACCAGCTCGTCGATGATTCATAGCATACCTACCTATATGTTTTTTTAAACAATTAATATTTAACTTAGATTATCATAATAGCGATATGACTCAGTAAGTATAACAACCTACTGCTAAGCCTTGTTTGCATCTTTCTAAGTACCTATATCAAAATCTCATCCAAAATATGGGGATACAAATTCTGATTATTATAACGTCATATAGGTAAGATCAAGGCACTTATCGCACTTCATATCGAAACTTCTAGAGTTTTTCAGAATAAGCATTTATAAACCTGTCCCATCTAAACCAATACACCTACCCAATGCAAAAGATCCCTTAGTCATTTGTTTACAACCGTATTTTAGCACAATAGGTCTAGTACGAATGAGGGATAAACAGGCCCAGTGTCATCGACCGCTACCCACTGCCGACGGTAGAAAGCGGAGTGACTCACCCGTGGCCCAACGCGACTCCAGGCTGCCTTGACGAAACGGACTTGCTATACCTATGTATAGTACCAAGGACCTTTGTATTATCAGGTGAAATTATTGGAGCTGGATTTCGGAATTTAGTTCAGTTAGGTTAGGCCTATACAATTTAGTAAGTATAAGTGTAGGAACTGCTGTTTTCTTTACCGTAACGTTTAATTTTTCCTGACGTACCTAAATAGGTAGAGAAACAAAATAAATTATTTAGGTAGTAAGTATTTCATTTTAAGCCCTTTCCTGTAAAAATCAATTGGGTGCTTTTACAGTTCACTAAGGTGATTCTCAGGTGTACAATAAAATTTTGATGCGTATGATTTACATATACAAGAGGTTTTTCTTTTCCGCTATTTGAATATAACTAAACACTCAAGACTGAAGATTGTTTTTTCAGGAAGCGTTGACGCATCTAAAATTAAACGTATAGCCATGGACGTATTATTTTAAAAATTTTAAACACTGTTCTTTATTATTAAACTTTAAAACTAAACTAACAAAACAATCGCCGACATAAAATGTAGCAAGACGAGAATTTCAACCGCGGGCATATTAACACAACTTGAATGGGACAGATAGTTCTTATGGCCCAGCCAGGAAACATTGCTACAAAGAAACACATTCTCGAATACAATGGCTGGCCGGGCATTCTATGCAGAATGTAGACAGGTTGCAGGGAGACGAATGAAAGTAAATAAACATTGCATTCGTGAGGTAAACAAACTTTGAGACTGGTTTGTCCACTCGGTGCTCTAGGTACCTATAACGAATGCTTTCTAAATACTCAGGCTAAACGTTTATCTAATCGCTGGCGTAGTGCACACATAAATTATCATCAAGCTGAATTATGTTCAGCCCTTTTGTTTATCGTGAAATCTCGACAACATTATTAATGGCTCTGAAAGAGTGACATCATATTACTAACATAGAAACAGTATTATTACTTATTATTATTCTTAATAATAAGGCATTGACTTATGCTACATAAGATGGAGAAAGAAATATTATTTTCTCATATGAAAAATGAAAAGCAATAAATAAGTCGATGTTTGGCTTGCCAAGTCTTTATTCATAACTTTTAACGGTGATGTAAGTATTTCAAAAATAAATGACACAATTGGATTTCACTTCCATTGCACCGAAGGTTTTATTGATACAAACAAACAAACCGATTTGTTTACGATGTAGCAAATAAAAACTTGTGTTATGGGAATTGCAAAACGTGCAAAGAAATTATTTTAGCTATTTTCCTTTCCTTTTAAGGATCTAGACATACCTAAGTATATCGACACTGTGTCGAAGGATAGGCTAGGATTTACTCGAAAAAACCTGGAGGCTAATTTACTATAAGTATAGGACATATGTATTTTATATTAGCTTAGGTAGGCTCACAGTGAACCAAGGGATGAAAATAAATCTGAATGATCATGTAAGGGGAAAATCTAACGTAAGTTAATGCTCAAATCGAAGATACTCCCATAATTAAAAAAAAACATTGACCAATCTTAGGCAGGCTTTAAAGTCAATTTAATCGCTTATTCAATACAGAACTACATTTCTTAACATTTTGGGGCATCACAGCGTTCAAGTGGTAAAAGTGTTGCAAGGTATCGGCACGCGAAAGGCTCGGGCACAGACAAGTGTTTCTTAATCTAAGATTCGTACTTAGGCCCTGGTACAATCAACCGATTCGAACCAATTGAGCTAAGTATGTAGAGGCTCCACAGCTTATAAATGCTGAAACAAAACATCATGAAAAAGTTTACATAACACTCCTTTGTTTGATTGCCTCATCTCTTCTTATTTACTTTAGCTGAGACTACGTTCCGTTTATCGAGTTTACCTATGTTTTAAGATTTACAGCATCGATGTAAGCAGCGTCACGTAGGCCTTCTGTACCCTTCTTCACTTCTGTTTCTGTTCTATTATCCTGCCGCCTTCAGTTGAAAAGGAAATCTTAAATAAGTACAGTAATATTTAATACGGAAATGCGTAAAATAATAACACTATTTACCTATTACCTATCTATATTTTTATACTAATCTATAGGTACCTATACCTACTAATATAATGATGAGGAAATATTTTTTGTTTGTACCGGAAAGTCTCCAAAACTACTCACAAATCGATTCAGATTTGAAAAAATCTGAATCGATTTGTGAGTGTTTGTGAGAACAAATAAAGATTTGAAAAAATCTTTATTTGTTGGGTAGCTAGACTATCCCCAAGAAAAAGTTTCCCGATGACGCTGGTGAAACTGCGGCATACAGCCAATAAAATATATAAACGGGATTCAATAGGATAAACATGGTATACCTAACTAAAGCACATAATAATATCTACGAGTTTTGCTTTGAGATTGCAGTCGCTGATTTATTAACAATACACAATCATCACGTAGATTCGTCAACAAATGACCGATTTATTTTGCTTTAATTTCTATTGAATGGTACCGGCTGAAAATAATAATATTAGATCATCTAGGTAGCTTTTCACAGTGGGAAAACATGGCTGTGATCTAACATACCTACTCATCAAGATATTTTTTTATGACCTATAAACTTCCCATGTAAGATTTTTGGACACACTTTGTTCAGTGCCTCATAATAATTATGAATCATATGACCTTACAGTCTAGAATTATTCTAGACTGTAAGGCTGAGGCCAAACGAGCGTAATTTTGTGAGTTGTGAGTAGCAGAATTTCGGTCGCTANGCTCTAGGTACCTATAACGAATGCTTTCTAAATACTCAGGCTAAACGTTTATCTAATCGCTGGCGTAGTGCACACATAAATTATCATCAAGCTGAATTATGTTCAGCCCTTTTGTTTATCGTGAAATCTCGACAACATTATTAATGGCTCTGAAAGAGTGACATCATATTACTAACATAGAAACAGTATTATTACTTATTATTATTCTTAATAATAAGGCATTGACTTATGCTACATAAGATGGAGAAAGAAATATTATTTTCTCATATGAAAAATGAAAAGCAATAAATAAGTCGATGTTTGGCTTGCCAAGTCTTTATTCATAACTTTTAACGGTGATGTAAGTATTTCAAAAATAAATGACACAATTGGATTTCACTTCCATTGCACCGAAGGTTTTATTGATACAAACAAACAAACCGATTTGTTTACGATGTAGCAAATAAAAACTTGTGTTATGGGAATTGCAAAACGTGCAAAGAAATTATTTTAGCTATTTTCCTTTCCTTTTAAGGATCTAGACATACCTAAGTATATCGACACTGTGTCGAAGGATAGGCTAGGATTTACTCGAAAAAACCTGGAGGCTAATTTACTATAAGTATAGGACATATGTATTTTATATTAGCTTAGGTAGGCTCACAGTGAACCAAGGGATGAAAATAAATCTGAATGATCATGTAAGGGGAAAATCTAACGTAAGTTAATGCTCAAATCGAAGATACTCCCATAATTAAAAAAAAACATTGACCAATCTTAGGCAGGCTTTAAAGTCAATTTAATCGCTTATTCAATACAGAACTACATTTCTTAACATTTTGGGGCATCACAGCGTTCAAGTGGTAAAAGTGTTGCAAGGTATCGGCACGCGAAAGGCTCGGGCACAGACAAGTGTTTCTTAATCTAAGATTCGTACTTAGGCCCTGGTACAATCAACCGATTCGAACCAATTGAGCTAAGTATGTAGAGGCTCCACAGCTTATAAATGCTGAAACAAAACATCATGAAAAAGTTTACATAACACTCCTTTGTTTGATTGCCTCATCTCTTCTTATTTACTTTAGCTGAGACTACGTTCCGTTTATCGAGTTTACCTATGTTTTAAGATTTACAGCATCGATGTAAGCAGCGTCACGTAGGCCTTCTGTACCCTTCTTCACTTCTGTTTCTGTTCTATTATCCTGCCGCCTTCAGTTGAAAAGGAAATCTTAAATAAGTACAGTAATATTTAATACGGAAATGCGTAAAATAATAACACTATTTACCTATTACCTATCTATATTTTTATACTAATCTATAGGTACCTATACCTACTAATATAATGATGAGGAAATATTTTTTGTTTGTACCGGAAAGTCTCCAAAACTACTCACAAATCGATTCAGATTTGAAAAAATCTGAATCGATTTGTGAGTGTTTGTGAGAACAAATAAAGATTTGAAAAAATCTTTATTTGTTGGGTAGCTAGACTATCCCCAAGAAAAAGTTTCCCGATGACGCTGGTGAAACTGCGGCATACAGCCAATAAAATATATAAACGGGATTCAATAGGATAAACATGGTATACCTAACTAAAGCACATAATAATATCTACGAGTTTTGCTTTGAGATTGCAGTCGCTGATTTATTAACAATACACAATCATCACGTAGATTCGTCAACAAATGACCGATTTATTTTGCTTTAATTTCTATTGAATGGTACCGGCTGAAAATAATAATATTAGATCATCTAGGTAGCTTTTCACAGTGGGAAAACATGGCTGTGATCTAACATACCTACTCATCAAGATATTTTTTTATGACCTATAAACTTCCCATGTAAGATTTTTGGACACACTTTGTTCAGTGCCTCATAATAATTATGAATCATATGACCTTACAGTCTAGAATTATTCTAGACTGTAAGGCTGAGGCCAAACGAGCGTAATTTTGTGAGTTGTGAGTAGCAGAATTTCGGTCGCTGAAAATCTGCTACATTCGGTTTCATACAAAAGTCCTATTTGATTTACACGGCAACGCAAAATGAGTTGTCTTTTTTGTTTGTAACGATTTTCTGCTACCGAAATTCTGCGACTCACGACTCAAAAAATTACGCTCGTTTGGCCTCAGCCTAACTGTGGACTCTGGACTGGAACTGGAGTGTGAATACTTAGGTCCCTTTTTAACCTTCTTTTTATTACTTAATAGTAACTTAATTAATGTAGGGCACACACTTACGTACTTTATAATAACCCTTAGACATAATAATGAAGCAATGTGTGCTCAATAACAATGTCGTAATAGATTCTTCTGGAAAAATTATATGTTGCTTTGATTCACTTCACAGACACACTTAGGTACGTATCTGACAATATTTGCAGATCTTGTGAGTCACCAACGTCTTATTGCGAAGTTAGAGAGCAGGGTTGTCGCAGCACTTGTGAAAACATACCTACAATATCTACTATGTTTTATTAAAATAATGACGTGCCTACTTAAGTAATTAGTATATTTTACAAGCTATGTATGTAGGTGCTTAGGTACGCTGTCGGAAAGTATTGAGGAAATGGATGAGTACCTGCCTTAACAGTTAGATAAGCGTTAACGACTTCTGCAAAATCTTCTTGTAATTACACCTTAATATTAATTAATAATAAGGTGTAAAGAAATTAAAACTCAGTTTGAAATCTCCCTAAAGGTAGGTTGGTATACTGTTTGGTTAACCCGGGAAAAAACCCACCGGTTTTTGGCATGACAAGGTAAACCTTTGTTTTGGGTTACATACTGGTTAATACGTACTTAGGTCCTGGCGCCTATACTGATAAAGATATACTTAGGTACCTACTAGAAAAACCCAAAGACAATATACAAGAGACGCCAATCAATTATGTAGAGACAATTATAAAATACAACAAGAATACAACATGCTATAAGTACGATACAATACTATAGTTAAAGTTAATTAACTGTACTTAGTAGAGGAAAGTATAAAAAAATATTGTAGATACTTTTTACGGGACTTTTCCCATTATTTTGCGAAAATGTTACCTATTGAAAATAGCAGACTCTATGTCGCATCGCATTTATTTGGAATTAATCATATACTTAACTCAGTAAATGTTCAAAATCCTATTCAAATTAAGTATATTATTACAAGGCAATTAAACCTTTTTCAACTACATAGATATTAATACCTAACTAGACGTTTATCTACATGAACCTAAGTTATTTATGTCTTTATTTACAAATTATAATAATGAAGCAGTGTTGTGGGGGAATGCGTACTACATAAAGCATTGTAGAACTGAGTACGTTGGTGATTCATTTCTCGGAATTGACCTTGCTATGAGTCATTCGATGGAAGGCAGAGTCGGGGATACCGCGCCTGTCTGCCGGCTGCTTGCTAGACGCACTCCGTTCACCGTGTTGCGCTTTTTACTGAATACTTTGTGTTAACATAATAATCGGCAATATTAGTGATAATTAAGTGTGTTTACAAAAAATGAAGAAGATTTATTTAAAAATTCTTCATTCGAATATTTTGTAAATATTTTTGTGTTTCCGAAGTTGGATATCATGATAACAACCATGACGTCATTCATACTTTTGAAGGTAAGTTATATTTACTGGATACTTTTATTTATCGAAGATTTGGCTATAAATACTGTAAAATTAATTAAGATATAAGTATGATGTGGATGAATCATCCTAAAATTCTTATCAGTTTCTCATTTGACCATTGTAGTTGATCTGACGTTTGCATTATTATACGGAATATCGAAAACATGAGAATTGTGTATATAGCGATCTCTTTTTTTCTTATCGAAATCATCCTGTTTTAGAAAGAGAACGAATGTAGCATGTATGGGCATTTTAACTTATTCGCTTATTCGAATCTGATTTGTTCTGTGCGAGAAAGAAATAGAGAGAAACATCAAACATGGCGAACAGTTTCTAAAACTTTAAATCGAATTCTATAGAAGTCTCGAGTATAAAATTTTAATAATTAAATAAATTACAGCTATTAATACTTGTTATTAGTATGATATTTTCCGTGATGTTAATAGATTAAAAGTATCGCGTAAGCAAAATTGTGTCTTCCATGAGAAATGTACAAGAAAAGTTTTGTGTCGTCTGTGAAAATACTTGTTGAACAAGTTTTAAATTAACTTTTCAGACAAATTCTTTTTTGTTGAGAATGAACAGAGAAGATAATGTCAACTGGTTCCATGGGAAAATATCTCGAGACACAGCTGAGAAGCTGTTAAAGGAAGGTCAGATGTGATTTATTATTGTGTTGTTGTACCAATGTTTTGTGTTATTGAGAAACTAAACTAGTGTTGAAATTTGCAGAAGGAGAGGATGGTGTGTTTTTAGTTCGTGAAAGTAACACTTCCCCAGGAGATTATGTGCTCTCAGTTTTACATCAGGTAAATTTAAAAGTTTTAATAACCTCAAAGGTAAAACTTGTTTTACTGTTTTTGACTACCAATGTTATCAATTGTGTTATTGTTTACTGAGTAAAAACAAAATATTCTTCTACAAAAATTCTTATACAACTTTATCTAAGGAACCCTGCAGAATCTTAATCTTAAAAATCTATTATCAATATTGCCTTTCACACAACAATATATCTGTAAATGTTTAGAATAATTCATTAATTGTAATATATTGTAAATATCAATTTCTTCACAGGGTGAAGTAGTTCACTACCAAATCCGCAGACATGGGGAGGATGCATTCTTCTCGATTGAAGAGCACACAACCGTGCATGGCTTGGATACACTCATTCAGCATTACCGAGGAGACTCCAATGGCCTCGTCACCAGGTTATCAGTTGTGTGTAAGGGACAACCTCCACCACATGAATCTCGGACCCAGGGCACTACTAACTTGTTACATCGGTGAGTATTCTGTAATTCTAACTTTGTTTCTAAAAAAGAATATTTTCAAATTGTCCCATTTTTTATTTATTTTTTATAAAAAATGTATACCTACTGCACTTATAAGCTAAGCTATTGTAAAGAGGCCACAAACAATGTGGCCTCTTTTTGTTCAATAAAATGCTGATTTTAAAGTTGACCAATAGTGAAATCAATTCTTTTGGGTTACAGATTATAATGTTAGCAAGTAGGTCCATAATATGGTAATAAGGAAATTGTAAAACTTATTTACTACTAGTTATTGCTACTGTAGATTTATTCACTTCATTGCTTAAATCCTCTTGCAAGTGGCTCACATTACAATATATTATTAACCTATTTGATCAATAATTGCCTGACTACCACATACAATAAATGCTTTGTATGCCGTTTCTGAACTAGTAAGTGTATGGTGACATAATATTGATAAAGATTTGGCCTGAAGCACAATGCTATAAACTAATAATATTATCTGTATGACTAGCTTGTATTGAATAGGTTTACTTCTAAGGCATAATTGGCTAATTGTTTTCAAAATGTGTGCCATCCATTTTGAGCGACCACATTGTATGAATATTTATAATACAAAATTACTTTCCTATTCTATCAACAGACACCTATTTTATTCAATTACATTAAATTTAAGTACTTTAAGTTCATTATTTTTGTAATAAATAGCTGAAAAACTTAAATAATATCAAATCAATTTCTAGCTGAAGTTTTCAGAACTGTGAACTCAGTTCCTCAGTTTACTAAGAGTGAATTGATCATAAACAATATAATTGATAGCAACATGCAATGTCAATTAGAGATAGCATACATCTAGCTGAAGAAGGAAGTTCTATTAAGATGAGAGCTACCTAAATTGCCCTTAATTTATCCCTCTTGTTTTATTACCAACTTGAATGGAGTGTAGTGGCATTCTTTAATCATTTGTGGTTTTTTTCCTATTCCATTTCTGTTTATGGAAAGCCTTTGAATGACCAACTTAAGATTACAATTTGAGGAATTTTCTACTCGTAATATTCATCCTTGTATTTTTGACAAATATATTTTTTTTCAATTTGCGCTTTTGATACAATTTTTTATTTAATTAATGCATTCAGGACCTCACACATTGCTCACTCTTGTGTGTTCATCCTATAAATAAACTCCAGCCATTTAAAGTAGTAGTGACCATGAGAATAATTAATTTCTTATCAACTTTTAACAAGAACCTACCTTGTAGTATTTTTTATACAATCGTAAGCCAGATCAGCCATAAAAGGGGTTATTGCACTGATTTTTACTTGCATTGCACTTTATAGGGCCTGTAATTTAATACAAGTGCTGACAAGCTTATTGACAATTTCCTGTTGAGTGCATTGTTCAATGTTTATCCAATAAATATGAAGAGAAGGCCAGTAGTAGTGGCCACATATTCACAGCATGACAATGTCTATACATGACGCTATGTGTTCAACATCAAAATTCTTTGCATGTTTTATGACAAGATGTGTTTGCAATGTACACTGATTGGAATACCAAATGTGGTCCGAAATAATTGAGTCACATGCCAAGACTACTTTTGTAATCACATTCCTGATTCTTGTGTAAATTATTCTGTTAGGAATATCTTATTGATTTTGTGACTAGACTTTAATTTTATATGAGCATTTTGTTTAATCAATATGTAAATTATTGCTAGATTGGAAATTATAAGGTTACTATATATTACTTGATTGTTATGCCCTGAATTAAGAAAAAAATATTCTGTATTTTGGGAAAATATTCACACAGCCAACAAAAATAAGTGTAATTAAAACTGTATCCAAACTAATTACTCATTAACAAATCCAAGTAAATATTAGCTCAAATGTGTTTGGTGTACCATAGAGGCTGCTGTTAGTCATACCTTGAGAATGTTTGATGGTGTCTGACATGATGACAATCTATTCAGCCAGATACATCTGTGTTTGGCAATGGTGAATCATTGTTTATGGTAATGATTCATTGGCACACACATTGTTCCTTATTGATATTTAAATATTTCTTGTGAGCTATTATCGATTTCATTGTCTTAATTATGTTGTCATTAGCTATGGTAATGAATTTAAATTGGAATGTCTTGTTGAGAGCTGCACTAGACTGCACTTAATTAAAGGCAGAAGTTTTATTGGATAAAGATGGAAGTTCTTTTTCGGTATGATTTTAACAATGTCTGATGAGTATCATGTTAGCATAAATTAATGAAGTCTTGTATTTTTCCAAAGACCCATGCAATGTAAAAAAAATATATATCAGCATTATTATTTTTTAAACTGTAAATTTCTTTTACAGTGCGACAGAAGCCGGTGACTTCAACATAGTGTCGCAGATGTTGGCTTGCGGCTACCGCAGTCGCGACGCTAAGAACCAGGATGGTCAGACAGCTGTGCACATCGCAGCCAGAGCCGGGAGGGACAATATACTTGCCAAGCTGATAGAGAGTGGGGCCACAGTCAATGTGCGAGACTCCTTTGGATATACGCCTTTACATGTAAGTGGTGCTTTATTGTGTTAATACTAAAATTTCTGGCATGAATAGTGCTATATATGTCACGGTAAATGTGAATATTGCGGTAATTATGTATAATT
This sequence comes from Heliothis virescens, assembly GCA_002382865.2. Taxonomy (NCBI): domain Eukaryota; kingdom Metazoa; phylum Arthropoda; class Insecta; order Lepidoptera; family Noctuidae; genus Heliothis; species Heliothis virescens. Next base: position 5,189,568 of record NWSH02000517.1, read on the forward strand.
ACCGGGAACTATGCATAATTACCTGTGCTCGTGGTAAAGGTGATTAAAACTTTCAAATTAATCACATTTACCGGCAATTATATAAAATTACCGCACCCCTTTGGTAGATGTAGTCAATAATGAAATCAAACATCGGAATCTAAAATAAAAACAGTTCAAATGAAATCAATATAAATTCAAATGTCCTAAGTATTGTGTTAAATAATGCTTATTATTCCGAAAGTTTATTTATGGTGAAAAAAAGTATTAAAATATTATCTGAAAGTTAGGTTTTAATGACAGAAACGAATTGCTGTAAATTCGACTCCACGTAGTCTTGTCTGCCCTACCCCTAGAGTGTAATTCAAAATCGCGTAGGCGCGGAGGGGCGAGGCGGGCCGCGAGTTGAGGAGCAGGTGGTTGTAACACTCGCCACCGCGGCTGAGGCTGGCCGGCACTGCCGCATGCCGGCCAGCAAGCCGAAGCTGCGGTGGTGAGCGTTAGACCTATCTGCGACGATAAGCTCGCGTGGGACCGCCGGAGCCCCGCAGCGCCGGAGCCGTGACAGAAAACATCCTGCTGCAAAAAATTACAAGTTCAGAATCAACTTAAATTTAGGACTTTTATTGAAAACGGTTTTATGTCTTACGTCTATTATTGAATGTTATATTTATGACAAACGGATTTAGGACATATTGGGTCTTACTATAAAAACCACCTAGATTTCAATCCTTAACGAGAGTATTCTCTCAACATTTACCACGGTCGGGCGGGAGTTTTATATAATTACCGGTAATTGTGAATAATTAACTACATTTACCACGTGCGTTGGTAATTATCTATAATTACCGGTAATTATAGATAATTACCGATTGCTTATATTTACCGTAACATATATAGCATCTATCTGAAGAATTTTTGAATGTTCCAATTTTAGAAATTCTTTTACTGTTCGATTTATTGAGAAAGGCTATAGGCTTTTTATATGGGTGCACGGAGTAGTTCCCACGGGACGCGGGTGAAACCGCTGGCGGAAGCTAGTGAATAAATAAAAAGCAGGACGCATAATTTCGCTGTTTGACTGATTCCTTCCAAACTAAAATGAGGAAATTATATTTCTATGTAATGTAAACATTTTCCTATTCTTTTCACAGTATACATGCCAGAACAACTTGCCTAGTACGACGGAGCTGTTGATAACGAAAGGGAATGCTAACTACCAGATGAGGCACGCACCGACCGGGAAAGTGCCTCTGCATGATGCCGCGCAGAGAGGACATATCGAGTGTATTAAGGTAAATAAACACTGTTGCTCTGATCTTTTATATCCAGTAGAATGAGGAGTCCGTATGTCCTTAAGTCAGCTGTTGACATTGAATAAAAAAGATCATGAATGAGGATCACGTATGTGAAGGCGGAATTTCCTTCTAACTGTGTGTAATTCTGTAGAAACTGAAATCTATTTTCCTTCCTGATAATATAAATGCAACATTTTCGCCGAAAAACGTCTGAACCTATTTAAAAGGGTATGGCGATATTTGGTACTTGTAACCAGGAAAGCATATGAACAATACTAAAATAATTTCTTCGTCTATTATATTTAATAGTTGTTATTTGTTGCAGGTACTTCTAAAGCTGAAGGCGCCGGCGCAACCGAGGACGCTGGCACATGATACGCCCGCTGACTTGGCTAAACATTACGGATACACGGAATGCTATCAGTTATTGAGTAAGTAAACTGCGTGCATTGAAATGCAGCTCTTGCTAGTTGATTATGTCATACAATAATATAATTCAAATCATTTCCACACATAGTCTACAAGTTAAGACAACAGACTTCATTTCTCTTAATCACTAACTAATGTTGAAGTAGACTAATGGCCAGTTTAAAGCTTCTAGATAAAGTCCTTAGATAGCTTTCTTACAGGTAGTGCCATTGAAAAGTAGTCATAGTTAAAAACATTTCTATGGCTGTATCTGTAAGATAACTGGAAGCCGGGAACCTGTGAAACTAGCGCTAATTTGTCATTTGTTTTCTCAAAGAACTGAAAATAAAACTTCTACAATTCTTGACATTCCACAGAGAATCACCAACCAGATATACCATCAACATCCAAGAAGTATTGGTACCACGGCACGTTGAACCGCGAGGAAGCTGTGAAGACCTTGGAGGAGTACTGCAAACAGCATAAGGTGGAGGGCAAGGCTTCCGATGGCGTGTTCCTCGTGCGGTATAGCGAGAGGCACACGGGAGCTTATGTGCTGACCATGCTGAGCGAAAATAGTCCTTATAACTTTATTATTAGGAAAGAGGTGAGTGTTGCAATAATAAATACCTGTAGCATGATGTTTTTGATGCCATAATTGTTATGAAATGGAATGTGAGTAAAATGGTTCTTTTATCATAACCAATCATCCATAATGAAAATAGCAAAACAAAAAGTCGCATTATATACGATCTCATTCTGATGTATTGTTGTATTTCAGGCTAACTGGCTGTTCATTGATGACGGACCCTTCTTAGAATCATTGGAAAGGCTGATCGAGCATTACAGCACAGTGCCGGACGGTCTGCCTACCCGCCTCACTACCCCTGTGCCGCCGAAACCTAAGCCACCTCTACCTGAAGTAAGTATCAAAACATCATTACAATAATGACGTTTGACGCAGAGTAGACTTCCTCATTACATTAACATTTTTAAGAAATGAACATCAAAAAAAGTTAAAGGTTTTCCTTCCAAATTCAAAAGCTTACATCTTCTGAAAAGAACCTACATCCAGATCTGAAAACTGAAAAGTCATTTTACAATAATCCAATCCTATTGTTCCAGTTCTCCACAATGCCAAGAACAAAGAAGCTAGCATCGAGCCGGGCAGCCGTCAACCAATCCCTCTCTCTAGTAAAACATGACATACTGAGCGACAAACAAATGTCTGCTCAAACATCACCGCCCACCTCCGTACAGTCCAACAATAACATGTTCGAACTACTTACAAGAAACCTCTCCTTCTCGTCAGACTTCAACAACGATAGTATTAATAACAACGACGTTTCTATCGACGACAACGACACGTATAAAGTGCCGGCGAACAATAGTGCAGTGGTCACGTTAGCGGAGAACTATAATGAGATTTCTATTGATTCTGATGGCCAGCTATCCACACTGCAGGGTAAGTTATTGTTGTCAGTTATGTTAAAAGTTTCCATAATAACCCTTCTGATATTGGCTGCTGGAGCGACTGTGCAATTGGCAACAAGTACAAGCAATTGGTTCACAAGCTCACTTACTGTATGAAGTGAATTTTTAGCTTGAAATTAATAATTGATTCGAGTGCAGTGCACGGTCTCTTGTTCTTATACCATTTTATGCGCTGTTTAGACGCATACTGCTCCAAATAAATGCTCCACGCATCGTATTGTTGCCCATAAAATTCGATGGATCACGAGTTGTTGTACCTACCATAAATATACAACAAATATGTTTTGCTTCATTGCCAGAATTCATCCCAATGAGCGAGCTGACACTAGGCGCGGTGCTGGGCGAGGGCGAGTTCGGGTCCGTGCTGCGCGCCACCTACTGCCCGCCCGACGCCGCGCCGCACCACGTCGCCGTCAAGACGCTGCACATGCAGCACACCGACACCAACAAGAAGGAGTTCCTGTCCGAAGCTAAGGTCATGATGTCGCTCCGACATCGCTGTATTGTGCGCCTCATTGGCGTGTCTTTGGTATGTAGCATTTGTTTATACAACAATGATAATAGTATCAGATCTCCTCACTAGTGTTCTAAATATAAATAATCTTGCATGTTACACTTTCACGGCAAAAAAGTTGAACTGCTTTACATTGAATTTTGTACAGAGAAAGATACAGTTCGTAAAGAAAGTTATAGGATACTTAAGATACTTTTAATTCTGGTATCAACTGATACCTCAAGATACGGGTACAACAACCAGTTTATTTATATACAAGACAAGACGAATATAAAATAAACTGAGATTTTTTATCGTCATCCAACTTATCAGTGATTGACCTACACCACTAGCATGTTTAAATAAATATGTCAGATAAAGTTGTTTGTTTTGTGACAGATTCACCTATATTCGTATGTGTGTCATCTGATAAAATGATTTCTTTATTCAGGGTCCACCATTAGCAATGGTACAAGAGTTGGTTCCATTGGGTTCGTTACTAGAATTCTTGGTGCGTCACCCAGAGAAGGCTTCTCCTGGGTATGAACTGAGACTGTGGGCGTGTCAGGTAGCGGCCGGCATGCGGTATTTGGAGAGGCGTCGATTTGTACATCGTGATTTGGCTGCAAGGAACATTCTGCTTGCTAGCAGGTAAATATGATAATGATGGTAGTATTATAACTTGAATGTGAACTTTCTAACGCTAAAGATAATTATTGAGGAAGTGTTTTCTCTAACATCGCGATTTTGCCATCGGGGAATCCCGTCTACTAACAGATGCAAGACTTTTCAACTAGTCAAGTCCTCTGCCTCACTACCGCGTCTGATTAGGGTCCTTTACTTCTAGTAGTTTTAATGGGCGGCCCTTTTTAATGCCCAGGGCTCTCATTATGTTGTTGAAAGCCTTATAGTTGTGAAAATTGTTCTTCTAACTCCAAATATCCTTCTATATTCCAGACACCAAGCTAAAATTAGCGACTTTGGTCTATCACGAGCGCTATCAACAGACAGCTCATACTATAAGGCGAGTCGCGGCGGCAAGTGGCCCATCAAGTGGTACGCGCCCGAGTCTTACAACTACGGCACATTCAGCCACGCCAGTGATGTATGGAGTTATGGTATTACGCTGTGGGAAATGTTCTCGTATGGGAAACAGCCGTATGGAGACATGAGGGGCATGGAGGTTAGTACACAGGATTTTTTACTGTCCTTTACGAATTTAGTTTTGAGATGACATCTTTGCAGCTACATAGGTTGAATTCTGGATACGACCGTGGATACGAAAGTGGATAAAATCGCGGGAAACAGCTGCATCAGTATATACTTACATCGAAATACTTGTGTGCAGATAGATTAGGGAAAGACTTCTCCAATCTCTCTATTTATAGACTGTTTGTTGTTTGCGCGCCGCGCTGCGCCGCTTAGGGTTCGCTCACATATTTAATAATTAAAATTATTGCAGGCTATACAAATAGTGGAAAGTGGCAAGCGCTTGGAAAGACCAGAGGACTGTCCGGACGAAATATACCAAGTGATGCTCGACTGCTGGGCTTACAACCCTGACGTACGACCGACTTTCAGTCAACTGGTCGATGTATTCTCCCAACACCCGGACTATGTCAACATCAGCCAACTAGCGCTAGAGAACGAAGACCCTATCGTGTAAGCAATAAGGATCAAAATTTATTTATATATAGGTAGGTTCAATGTATTCGTAGTTTGAACAATATTTCGTCATGTCTTCAATATAATTACTGCATTTTGCTATGTTTAGGGCCAGTCTAAGAGGTCTAGATAAAGTTCTATATTATATAGCTTTGACACAGATAATGTCATAGAAATGTTTTTAATTTGGACAGACAGCTATCTGAAACTGGCCATAAGATTTGTATTCTTTTCCCTTCATGTGTGATCTAAAAAAATCACGAAGACAGTTGATACACTTTTGACAGTATACTTATACCTCTCTACTAGTTTATAACGTGCCTCAACTTCTCATATTCATACATAGGCATGCAAAACAACGAAATAAATTAGTCTCATCAATTAGTTCGGGTAGTGGAAATATTCGCGTGATAATCAGATATGACATGCCATGATGTGCCTGATTACGTATGATATAGCTAGACGTAAGATTTGTAAATAGGGTACGTGTTGCGATTAATTTATAATTTCATCTTTAATATTAAAATTGCGTCGGTAGTTCATTAAAATAGCATTTGTATAGGATGTATTTACTTTTAAGCATTGTTTTGATTTATATGACTAATCATGCATTTCCAGTTCATGTTCCTTTTATAGCCAAAATGTATATAAAACATTTTAAATGATATTATTTTTATTGTCTTTTTAACGCTACCTAATTGAACTGTACATTCCATTTTCTTACAGAATATAATTTTTATTTATAAATCAATAGATTGAATACTAATGTTGACAATGTGATGCTTGCTTATCTGATTTACTTGCTATCTGAAATGTGTTTTTAATTAACATTATTTTTTCTAATCACTATGACAATTTGGGCGCCTGAAATAGTTCAATATATAATTTTACCAGTGTTTGGGATCCACATGCCATGGGAATGCCATAGTTTACGAATATGAAATTGCCACAAGGTTGTGTTATGTAATGTACAAAATTCTATAGAGTTACCCAAATTATATCTATTATAATTTTAGAGAATTTATATTAAATTCTATGAGTCTGACTTAGCATATTATATATTAACTTTTATATTATGACAGATCATATAATTATGTTAATGAATCAAATGTGATAATGGTATTTATAAAATAAATAACGATTTTATAAAGTGTCTTATTATTTTGTTTAATACTAACTCAATCTTAACTAATTATAAAAATGTCTTACTCTAAATTATGGACGATTTGAACAATCTTTTTTCTTACCCTATAAACTCGATAAAAATCCACAAAAAGCTTGTTATCTTATACTAATGTCATTAAATTAGGTTGAATCATAAGTATCCTCTACTGGCTACCAAATTCGAAATATCACAAATGAAATGTGGAGCGAGCCAAATCATAAATTAATGCGACAGTCATTATACGGCGGCGGCGGAGTCTCTGCTCTATTAGGCATGCGAATCGCATCTATTTGTAAAGGAGCTTCAGTAAAACCTGGAAGACCGTACGTGGGGTACGGAGCACTTCTATCCGGTAGCGAAAGCTGTCTACGGAAAGGAGGAGGTGTCTCCAAATCTGGGTTCACTATAGTACTCCATAATAAGTTGGTCCTCATATCTCCGTCCATTCGTTGCATTCGACGCCGCCTCTGTCTCCTAGTCTGTGGTCGACGGCAACTGAGTGCCCCACAGGTGCAGAACTTGTTCAACCAAATATACGTCGCTATTATGCCTATTGCTAAACCTATTTCCATCCCTATAACAAAGGCTTGTACGGATGAAAATTCTTTGTCAAACTTTTGAAATGGTGTGAGTGGCGTAGTGTCCGGCTCTGGGACCTCAGGCATGGTTACGTTTTTCTCAGTTATATTCCATACATCATTTACATCGACTTCCTTTTTCTCCAAAACTGGAACTAATGATATCATTTTCTCAGACATTTGCGGGCCTTTCTTTTTGCATTGCATCTCATACGTGATACCTTGAGATGATATCCAAGATTCAACCGCTATAAAGTCTGTATTACATTGCCAATAATCATTACGCAGTTCTATTCTTTCTAATCTTCGTAGTGGTAAAAGAACCTCAGTTTTCATCGTTACCACGTAGTTTTCACTTAGATCGAGTTTTCGTAAATTCGGGAGTCGATTGAAAAGACGAGTCGGCAACGCTTTAATTCGGCAGTTGTTTAAATTCAACACCTAGAAAGACCAAAAAAAGTTTATAAACATTGAATCATCTACTTCATCAACATAAATTAATTATGTCCTTCTCAATAGAGAACACGTAAATGTTGTTTTATTCAATGGCGCCCAATCTAAACATTGGTTTGGTAAGTATTCTGTACTGCCAAGTGTTGACAAACATACCGAGTATATCTCATTTATGCAAACAAGCTTGTGTTGATAAACAGATGGGTTATATTTTGTATACAAACATCCCGAATATATAGAGATAGGTTCATCGTACAAATAGAAGGTCCCTACATACAGTGCTCATCTAGGCTTTGCTTGTCGAAGTTGGTCATTAGTGACAAATGGCTATTTAATTGCGGAGAAGCAAAGTTATTTGGCGGGAGTTATTTTAATTTTAGTAGGTACCTTTAACTTCGAATGCATTAAAAACGGTTCATTTTTAAGGCTTTCAAAGACGTTCGAAGACAGGTCCAGCGTGTCGAGCTCCGGCGTGTCCCAAAAGAGATCCGAAGGGATGAATCTCAGCCGATTACTGCTCAGGTCTAAATGGACCAGTTTATCTAATCCCGAGAAAGCGTGGAGACCAATCCAAAATATCAAATTGTAGGATAAATCCAACATTTCCAGTGATGTATAGCCGGCATCCTGAAATATAACAAAGGTGCCTTAGTTACTATTATCAGGTAGACTGTTTGTTGTTATTTTAATAACAAACAAATAATGGTAGGTCAAACAATAACGATTGATGTTATCAGTCAGACATTGATTTCGCAACGTCAATGCAATGATAAAATAGATGTGAGTAAGTACAGACGACAGCACATCAAGTTACCACAATCTGTCAAATTTCTGCATTCGATTTTCAACCTTATCACAATGGAGGTAGGTTAATGTTTGACTGGTAAAATTTGTAAACAGATTCGTATACGTTGACCTGCTGTTGTCTGTACATCTTAGAGTTTATTGGGTGCATCAGCGTTTAATCATATGGTAGCTTTGATTCATCAAACAATGACTACTTATACCTTTTATGAATGTTAAACCTAGGTATCATATATGAATCAGTTTAATTTATAGGGAATTACTACACTTAGATATCTCATTTACTCTTGCGTGTATATTAATTCCGAAATCCAGATTTGGCTAGATTGAAATTGAAGGTATCAACTCAAAAGTGCATTTGTACTCACCTTAAAACAGAAGTTATCCAGTTCACTGATGACATTATGACTAAGACTATAAACCTGCACTTCTTTGGGCACTCCCACTTCTATACTGATAATGTTCTGATCGACACACACTGCCCTGTTCAGCCCATTGTCCATATCACAGTCACATTGTTTCGGGCACACTTCACCGCTAACCCCCGCACTAAATAACACTATCATTAAAATAAACTTTAACTCCATCCTTAAATATTTCCTTCAAGGCAACGTAAGAAAGTTTTCGCATTATTATTCGAATATATTATATCAAATAAATATTATACGACGATCGTTCAAACCACTCCGGTTTCACACGAAATGTGGAGCAATGATACGATGAATTGATAAAACAATCACTATCAAGCAAGATAAGATAACTACGTAGAATATAATCTTTCACTAGGTACATAGACACGCTTGTTCTTAAAACTGGTCAAACCGGATAAGAATGAATGCACTTAATTCGAGGAAAATAAAAAGACGCAATCACTTTTAGTAATTTCTTATTCCAATACAATACTTATCATTATTATGCATGAAAGGTTATCTACAACTAGGGAATGCAATCCCGGCCCTTTTTTCCAATCCCGGGATTACGGGACTGAATAAAGACAAGCTCGGGATCCCGGGATAATTTCGGGATTGACAATTTGAAGTAAAACCGGCCCAGCGCGAGTTGGACTCGCGCACGAAGGGTTCCGTACTACCTACAACTAGCCAAAATACAAACATTTTTCGGCAGCAAAAATTACAATTTTCAAAACGCAATTTTAGAATATAAGTATATGAAATATATAAATGAACATATATAAATGAAATATGAATAACAAAGTTATAATTTACGATTTCACACGTTTATTGTATGGGGAACCCACATTTTAAAAAAAAAATTTTTAGTATCTGTTGTTATAGCGGCAACGGAAATACATCATTTATGAAAATTTCAGCTTTCTAGCTATCACGGTTAGTGAGATACAGCCTGAAGTCAGACAGACAGAACTGTACATGAAATTTTAATATATTTCCAAAATAATTATCAGGGGATGATAAGGGATCGATACTGATGCCAAAAATGCAATTAGTAAAAGTTTTGTCTGTCCGTCTGTCTGATTGTATAACCGTTAGAGAAACAAAAACTACTCTACGGATTTTAACGAAACTTGGTACAATTATTATTTATACTTCTGAGATGGTATACTTTTCATCACGCTACAATCAAGTTCCTCCCCGGGCTATTAGAATTTGACATCTAACTCTTTGAGATCTTTGATTATGACAACGAAGTCGCTGGCAGAAGCTAGTTAAACATAAAAATCTTCATAAGAAAACAATTAGGAACTTTGAGTTACTATAAATCACACTTTTTCAGTCAATTTTGAGTACTACTTGTAACGGAAATAGGATTTTCTTCAATCCCGAAAATCCCGGTATTGGACAAAACTAATCCCGAAATTTTCGGGACTGGAATAAGGCCGGGATCCCGGCCGGATTGCATTCTCTATCTACAACGCGCTTCGTATGTACAGGTCAGATTACCTGTAGCAGTTCCTTGAATAGTACAATAATACTTAAATGCTTACACCTTAAGGTTCATAATGGCATGTGATTTTTTGTAAAATGCACTTGATATAATACTATCGACGAATTATACTCTATGAGATCATTAGAAATATCTTAGCTGAATATATTAGAGTTTTGCCGCTGCGTTGCAGTTGCGGGGTAGCAGCGTTTCATGGTGTAATCTATTCCTAAGATAGCATTTCTGACGTCATGGACTGATGCGCTGATGGTCTCGAATGTCCCAGCTAGCCTGTCCACTGCTAATGCCTGTGTAAAATGTGTTTTTTTTGTAAATATATGAGTTATTTGTAATTTGTAAATGATGATGTAGGTATTGTGATAAAAATTAAATAATAAAGTAATATAGTTGTATAATATTTTATATTTATAACAACATAAATTGCAATGCCTTACCAGGCAACTAAGAACACACCTAGTTGTAAGGTCCTCAACATTATATACCTATAATTAGTTCGCAACAAAAAAAAAATATTTGAATTTGAATAAGTATAATATGTATAAGTGTGTTTGTTGAGAGTGCTAGTTTAAAACAAAGTGGCCCTACAAGTTCATTGTGTTAACTTTTTTTTATATTATGCAAATGATGACTCACTTGTATATGTGATGCATCTGCTAGTCTTTCCAAGGCTTTTGAGTTACTAAGGGATGCCTGGGCCATCTGTGTTAGGGCTGCTGCTTGCTGATCCATGACTTCCACCTGAGAGAAAATATATTTTATATGCAAGGAAATATTTTTACTAAGGCCATGTTTAGGCGTATTAAGTTTATTGTTCGATTTATTTATTTTTTAATACATCAATTACATTTAAAAATATTAAATACAAAGTAAAATATTTAAAAATATAAATAAATTATTATTTAATACAATACAATGTAATTCTTTGCAAACAGAAATTTAATTATTAATGAATAATGTATACCTACCAACTTATCTATCATATTGAACTGTCGATCTTCTGCTTCAGTCGGGAACAGTCTGTCATTGTCTGTGGTGAAGTCACCATCCTTTGACAATGTGTCATCAAAGGAGTCTTCATCATCACCGTTACAAGGTTCTTGCTTTACTGCTTTCTTTTTCCCTGGATAATAAATACAATATTTATTTTATTGACACCCTTTTGAAACATATTGAATAAAGTTGTGTTAGTTACACTATTATTAAAAATTATAGTAAGTGATACTAACATAGATTTAAGTTTTATTTACTAATATGATTTTGTATATTACTTATATATATATTTATGTGTGTTAGCTTAAGGCTTAAGGTATATATGCCTGACAATAAAGGTTTAAACAAAAAATTAAATAAAATGGGTGAACCTGTTTGGCTGAGAATTGGAGGAGAGGTGGCTTCAAACCAGAGGAAGATGTATGTATGACCATCCAGGTATGGAAAGAAGATTCACCAGGATGTTAAACCTCAGGCCAACATTCTTTGAAAACTCCTTAATTGTTTTGCATATGGTACAAATTATTTGAGTGCCATAAATAAATTATATATCTTTGCAGTTTATTAATACAGAGTTTTTATTCTTCATATTAGTTCAGTTATGGTACTTACTTGGTGAAGGAGACTTATCATCACAGAGATCCAATATTTTAAGTTCTAATGGTGTCAATCTTCCTTGTAGTTTTCCTTGATCAATTTGCTTTTGTTTTATTACTATGCTTCGCCTCTTGTCTGACCAGAACTGAAAAGAAATATTTATTACATATTTAGATTAGAAGAATAAATACAATTTTAAAATGATTTTAAACTAATCAATAGTGAGATTAAAATAGTTTTTATTCTAGTTTTCAGTATTTTTTGTAATAGAGGCAACAATGTGAAAATTTCATCTATCTATAACATTTCTTGAAATACAGTCTGATGGCAGACAGATGGACAAATAGACAGACAGCAAGGACATAGTAATAGGGTCTGGTTTTACCCTTTGGGCATGGCATCCTAAGAATTATTTAACCTTTAACTATGGACGTTCCATTTTTGTTACACTACTATGGACGTGCGGCCTCACAGACCGCTACATTTACGGGCTGGTTTCTATCTGGATGAGTAAGCATTTTATATTTTTTTTGTTTTTATCCCTTAGGAGAGTTACTAAAGATAAATATAAGAAGTTATTTTAATGAAAAATATATTTGTTATAAACTAAATCTAACGATATAACAATCAAAGGTACTTTTCCGACTTTTTAGTTTGAGATCACTTTACAGGTATATTACCACAGTAAAATGACTTTTTTAATTAGTTTAATTTATTTTACGATAAAATATAAGGAACGAAGAATATAAAAAATGTAACATAATCTTCTTAAAACTTAATATAAAAATTCCGACAAGAACCCAAGTTGGCCATATTTATAGGCAAATTTTGCATAACGGCTTAGAGCACTGTAGGCATATTGGCTGATTACAGCCTACACAAGAGTGGGTCGTCTTTCGTTTTATCTTTGGTGGGCATAGTTTACACGTCTTACGTTTTATTTGACATTTTGACTTACTAAATCTAAAAGAAAAAAAAATACCGTCAGCGATAATTTACAACACAAACGTGGACGAGCGGTCTCACAGACCGCACTCAAATTATAAATTGAATTTACTTTCGCAATATTCAGCCGTTGACGTTATCTTCACTCTTAACGGTCGTTTCGTCGCTAAAACCGAAGCTACTGACGCGGGCATACGTGTGGGGTACGCAGGAGGTGTGGGACACGAGAATCGCAAACTGCAAGCGGCCTGTGAGACCGCACGTCCATAGTTAAAGGTTAAGCGCCAGGGACATCAATATTTTAGCTTATATTTAAATTGATAGAATAATTAGTTAAGTTACCTTAATCCATCCTTTTGTAGATTTTATAGCACCATCAATGGAGTTAGCAATATTAGAGAGTTCCACCCACAATTTCTTAAACTTAGCGTGGCCCATACCTACTCGAAGCTTTCTGTGGGCCAGGTCTGGGTGTTTCTCCATGAAGGCTATAACTGCCCTAACTTGGGCTAGTGTCGGTCTAGATATCTATAAATAAAGGTTGGGATGTAATACTTTCAGGAATACATACATAGTAATGTACACAAGTAAGCTGCCGATTAACACAAATATAATATAAACAAAGCGAAAGTACAAACGAGGCTCCTAGTTAGTTAATGGCGTGTTAGCCTCTGTAGCTGTTCTCATATAAGAAGACCAGCCGGCTGCGCAAAACTTATTCTAGTACACAAAAATTTGTGCAGACACAGGTTCACTCGCTTTTCCCTCATCCTAATACGATGGGACGGTAATCCGATACTACCAGAGAGAGATCAGGCGCAGGTGTTAATCACCAACTTCCAGACTTTGTGCAAGTTTCTAAAACCCACAAAGCGGTTTCGGCCCGATTCGGGAATCGAACCTGACCTCATGTACTGCAGTCGGCCTTGCGACGACTAGACCAACGTGTATACTCTCTATGAGCCAAATCTTATGTATAAACAAAATGAATATAACAAGTAGTAAGTAGTACCAACCCTAACGGAGCTTTCAGAGTTATCTGGGTCATCCAACAAGATATCGGACATTTTTGCCAAGCCTAATAGAAGAATTTAGGAAATAATTTATTCGATTTCAACACAAACTTCAGTCACAAAGTTAAGTTTATAGTTTTTCTATAACGAAAACAACAACAGCAACCAAACCGAAATGAATTTGACACTTTATTATTTGACATTTGACAAGTTTAGCCAGAGGTCAACAACGAGTCGGACTCGTGCATTGAGGATCCGTAGGATTTTTTTTCAGTATAATATTACGAGTAAAATATTAAAAAGAAAATTTGTTTTTATGATGTCTTTGTTATTGTCAATTCAGGCTGTAATAGCAAAGCTTTATTAAGCTGGTTAAAGATGGCACAGCAAGCGATGCATGGACACACGAAAAACGTTTCATTTTGTTCACAAGTCTACGGAACCCAAATCCTAAAATGGTCACAGATAAAAAAGGCAAAACACTGTTATAATAGTATCGTGTATATTGTATGTTTGCGAGAGTTATTTAGGTTTTAGAAAAATATTACATAAATAAATATTAGCTTTATCCTCAAATTGTAATAAGGTTTTAAGGTGAATGCGACGACTAGAAGCGGGAAATTCAAATATAAAATGGTTTTTTCATGTTTTACCTAAGCTAACATTCAATATGAGGCGTGATCTTATGATTGGCGGTTATAATATCCCACAAAGTAATTTCTGATGTCCTTGTTTAACTCCGAAACTTCTTACAAATTAAATAACTCTGTAAAAAACGTTTTATTGCGCAATAAAACGTTTTTTACAGAGTTTTTTTTTACAGAGTAAGTTTCGGAGTTAAACAAGGACATCAGAAATTACTTTGTGGGATATTATAACCGCCAATCATAAGATCACGCCTCATATTGAATGTTAGCTTAGGTAAACATGAAAAACCATTTTTATATTTGAATTTCCGCTTCTAGTGCGTCGCATGCACCTTAATACAAAAACGAAAAACAATAAATCTTTTACAATCTGTGAAAAAATTCAGGGTTGCCATTATTCCTTACGGCTTACCCAGAACACGGGAAGTACAATTTGTATAAGCGTTTTAAACTAAATATTACCTTCTTTTCAGTTTATTTCAAAGTTGACAAACAAAGTGTTTTCCATCACATTAATTGTTCTTAAATCTAAATGCATCAAAAATCTGAATTACAAGCAAATTTTAAAACAATATTTTTCAAATAAGTTCAGGGTACGGCTGCATTTTTAAGGCTATTATTCATCTCGGCTTGAAAACACTCAAACTGTTGCTGTTCAAAGCTGAAAATAACTTACTCTTATTACTCATTGCGTATTGAAGAAAAACCATAAAAAACTTGCTAATTCATCAATTTCGTTGTTATTTCATGACGAGAACTATCAAACATATAAATTTCTATTATGGACCTTGTTTATTAATGAAATTATAAAAATATCAGCAAATTATTGAGGTTCATATATAAGGTAAGCATGATTCGTAATTTGTACGAGGAAACGTTCACTATTGTTGTTTAACAAAATGTTTTTTATATTGGCTAATTAGAGCTGGTGTGTTCTCTTTTAGCTGATGTATTCGTTCGAGGGCCCTTCAGGCGCAAGCCCCAGCAGAACTTGGACTGCGTGCCAAGCGCCTCCAGCGCCAAGGAACAGACGAGGACGCTTGGGTTGATATTTGCAGTTCACAACAACAAAAAGAAAGGAGAGGTTACCTTATGCTTCAATACTTATGTGACTGCCAATATCAAAGCGTCTCGGTCTGTCTTGCGCTGGAGCGTGGCACCAGCCAAGTTCTGCTGGGGCTTGCGCCTGGAAGTCTCCCTCGACGAATACATAGCTAAAAGAGAACACCACCAGCTCTATTAGCCAAATATAAAAACATTTTGTAAACAACAATCAGCTGAACGTTTCCTCGTAACAAATTACGAATCATGCTTACCTTATATATGAACTCAATAATCTTGCTGATATTTTATATTTCATTAATAAACAAGGTCATATATAGAATTTTATATGTTTGATAGGCTCGTCATGAAATAACACCAAATTGATGAATTACAAGTTTTTTATTGGTTTTCTTCATACGCAATGATGTAAAGAGTATTATTTCAGCTTTGACAGCAAAACAGTTTGAGTGTTTTCAGCCGAGATGAATAAATAGCCTTAAATGCAGGCCGTACCCTGACTTATTTGAAAAATATTGTTTTAAAATTTTGTGTACTTCAGATTTTTGATGCATTTAGATTTTAAGATTAATTGATGGAAACACTTTGTTTCAACTTGAAATAAACTGAAAAGAAGGTAATATTTAGTTTAAAAAACGCTTATACAAATTGTACTTCCCGTGTTCTGGGTAGCCGTAAGGAATAATAGGCAACCCTGATTTTCACAGATTGTAAAAGATTTATTGTTTTCGGTTTTTGTATTAAGGTGCATGCGACGACTAGAAGCGGGAATTCAAAATATAAAATGGTTTTTTCATGTTTACCTAAGCTAACATTCAATATGAGGCGTGATCTTATGATTGGCGGTTATTAAATATCCCAAAAAGTAAATTCTGATGTCCTTGTTAACTCCGAAACTTACTCTGTAAAAAAAAACTCTGTAAAAAACGTTTTATTGCGCATAAAACGTTTTTTACAGAGTTATTTAATTTGTAAGAAGTTCGGAGTTAAACAAGGACAATCAGAAATTAACTTTGTGGATATTATAACCGCCAATCCATAAGATCACGCCTCATATTGAATGTTAGCTTAGGTTAAACATGAAAAAACCATTTTATATTTGAATTTCCCGCTTCTAGTCGTCGCATTCACCTTAAAACCTTATTACAATTTGAGGATAAAGCTAATATTTATTTATGTAATATTTTTCTAAAACCTAAATAACTCTCGCAAACATACAATATACACGATGATACTATTATAACAGTGGTTTTGCCTTTTTTATCTGTGACCATTTTAGGATGGGTTCCCGTAGACTTGTGAACAAAATGAAACGTTTTTTCGTGTGTCCATGCATCGCTTGTGTGCCATCTTTAACCAGGCGCTTAATAAAGCTTTGCTTTATTACAAGCCTGAATGACAATCAACAAAGACATCATAAAAAACAAATTTCTTTTTAATATTTTACTCGTAATTATACTGAAAAAAATCCTACGGATCCTCAATGCACGAGTCCGACTCGTTGTTGACCTCTGGCTAAAACTTGTCAAATGTCAATAATAAAGTGTCAAATTCTATTTCGGTTGTGGTGCTGTGTTTGTTTTCGTTATAGAAAAACTATAAACTTAACTTTGTGACTGAAGTTTGTGTCTGAAATCGAATAACATATATGTTCACTAAATCTTCTATAGGCTTGGCAAAAATGTCCGATATCTTGTTGGATGACCCGATACTCTGAAAGCTCCGTTAGGTTGGTACTACTTACTACTGTTATATTCATTTTGGTTCCTATAGCATAAGATTTGGCTCGATAGAGAGTATACACGTTTGGTCTAGTCGTCGCAAAGGCCGACTGCATGTAGCTACATGAGGTCAGTGTTCGATTCCCGAATAACGGCCGAAACCTGCTTTGTGGGTTTAGAAACTTGCACAAAGTCTGAAGTTGGTGATTAACACCTGCGCCTGATCTCTCTCTGGTAGTTCGGATTACCGTCCCATCGTATCTAGGATGCAGGGAAAAGGCGAGTAACCTGTATGTACGCACAAATTTTTGTGTACTAGAATAAAGTTTTGCGCAGCCGTGCTGGTCTTCTCTATATGGAGAACAGCTACAGAGGCTAACACGCCATTAACTATACTAGGAGCCTCGTTTGTACTTTTCGCTTTGTTATATTATTATTTGTGTTAATCGCAGCTACATATTGTGTACATTACTATGTATGTATTCTGCTGAAAGTATTACATCCCAACCTTTATTATAGATATCTAGACCGACACTAGCCCCAAGTTAGGGCCAAGCTATTACCTTCATGGAGAAACAACCCAGACCTGTCCCACAGAAAAGCTGTCGAGTGGTATGGGCCACGCTAGTTTAAAGAAATTGTGGGTGGAACCTCTCTTAATATTCCTAACTCATTGATTTTAGGTGCCTATAAAAATACTACACAGGATGGATTAATAACTTAACTAATTAATTCTATCAATTTTAAATATAAGCTAAAATATGATGTCCCTGGCGCTTAACCTTTAACTATTGGACGTTCGCGTCTCACAGGGCCGCTTGCAGTTGCGTAATTCTCGTGTCCACACCTCCTGCTCCCCACACGTATGCCCGCGTCAGTAGCTTCGGTTTTTTAGCGACGAAACGACCGTTAATGAGTGAGATTAACGTCAACGGTCTGAATATTGCGAAAGTAAATTCAATTTATAATTTGATGTGCGGTCTGTGAGACCGCTCGTTCCACGTTTGTGTTTGTTAAATTATCACTGACGGTATTTTTTTTCTTTAGATTTAGTAAGTCAAAAATGTCAAATAAAAAACGTAAGACGTGTAAACTATGCCCACCCAAAGATAAAACGAAGACGACCCACTCTTGTGTAGGCTGTAATCAGCACAATATGCCTACAGTGCTCTAAAGCCGTTATGCAAAAATTTGCCTAAAATATGGCCAACTTGGGTTCTTGTCGGAAATTTTTATATTAAGTTTTTAAGAAGATTATGTACATTTTTATATTCTTCTTCCTTAAATATTTTATCGCTAAAAATAAATTAAACTAATTTAAAAAAGTCATTTTACTGTGGATAATATACCTGGTAAAGTTGATCTCAAATAAAAAGTCGGAAAAGTACCTGTTGGGATTGTATATCGTTAGATTAGTTTTAAACAAATATACTTTTCATTAAAATAATTCTTATAATTTATTCTTTTAGTTAACTTCTCCTAAGGGATAAAAAACTAAAAAAAATATAATAATGCTACTCATCCAGATAGAAAACACAAGCCCGAAATGTAGCGTCTATGTGAGCCGCACGTCCATAGTAGTGTAACAAAAATGGAACGTCCATTAGTTAAAGGTTAAATAATTCTTAGGATGCCATGCCCATAAGCGGTAAAAACCAGACCCTATTACTATGTCCTTTGCTGGTTCTGTCTATTTGGTCCAATCTGTCTGCATTTCCAGCTGGTCATTTCAAGAAATGTTATAGATAGATGAACTTTTTCACCATTGTTGCCTCTATTACAAAAAATACTGGAAAAAACTAGAATAAAAAACTATTTTAATCTCACTATTGATTAGTTAAAATTCATTTTAAAATTGTATTTATTCTTCTAATCTAATATGTAATAAATATTTCTTTTCAGTTCTGGTCAGACAAAGGCGAAGCATTAGTATTAAAACAAATAGAAATTGATTCTAAGGAAAATACAAGGAAGATTGACACC
>NWSH02000517.1:5208810-5226333 GCA_002382865.2 Heliothis virescens
CACAATAAAAAAGGCAAAAACACTGTTATTAATAGTATCGTGTATATTGTATGTTTGCGAGAGTTATTTAGGTTTTAGAAAAATATTACATAAATAAATATTAGCTTTATCCTCAAATTGTAATAAGGTTTTAGGTGAATGCGACGACTAGAAGCGGGAAATTCAAATATAAATGGTTTTTTCATGTTTTACCTAAGCTAACATTCAATATGAGGCGTGATCTTATGATTGGCGGTTATAATATCCACAAAGTTATTTCTGATGTCCTTGTTTAACTCCGAAACTTCTTACAAATTAAATAACCTGTTAAACTCTGTAAAAAACGTTTTATTGCGCAATAAAACGTTTTTTACAGAGTTTTTTTTTACAGAGTAAGTTTCGGAGTTAAACAAGGACATCAGAAATTACTTTGTGGGATATTATAACCGCCAATCATAAGATCACGCCTCATATTGAATGTTAGCTTAGGTAAAACATGAAAAAACCATTTTATATTTGAATTTCCCGCTTCTAGTCGTCGCATGCACCTTAATACAAAAACCGAAAACAATAAATCTTTTACAATCTGTGAAAAAATCAGGGTTGCCATTATTCCTTACGGCTACCCCAGAACACGGGAAGTACAATTTGTATAAGCGTTTTTTAAACTAAATATTACCTTCTTTTCAGTTTATTTCAAAGTTGAAACAAAGTGTTTTCCATCACATTAATTTCTTAAATCTAAATGCATCAAAAATCTGAAGTAACAAGCAAAATTTTAAAACAATATTTTTCAAATAAGTCAGGGTACGGCTGCATTTTAAGGCTATTTATTCATCATCGGCTGAAAACACTCAAACTGTTTGCTGTCAAAGCTGAAATAATACTCTTTACTCATTGCGTATGAAGAAAACCAATAAAAACTTGTAATTCATCAATTTGGTGTTATTTCATGACGAGCCTATCAAACATATAAAATTCTATTATGACCTTGTTTATTAATGAAATATAAAATATAGCAAGATTATTGAGTTCATATATAAGGTAAGCATGATTCGTAATTTGTTACGAGGAAACGTTCAGCTGATTGTTGTTTACAAAATGTTTTTATATTTGGCTAATAGAGCTGGTGTGTTCTCTTTTAGCTATGTATTCGTTCGAGGGAGACTTCAGGCGCAAGCCCCAGCAGAACTTGGCTGGTGCCAGCGCTCAGCGCAAGACAGACCGAGACGCTTTGATATTGCAGTCACAACAACAAAGACAGAAAAGAGAGGTTACCTTATGCTTCAATACTTATGTGACTTTCACTTTAATTGTTCTTTAACAATATACTGTAGAATGTGAACAATTCAGTAAAAAATACTCTATATAATTTTGCTCTGTAACACTTTCTAAACTAGACCTCTAAAATCTGTGAATCTTGAACCGTCTATACATACATACTTATAGCATTACATACATTATGTTGTAGACTCTTTTTGCATGCATAAACTCTCATTTAGTACATTGCAAACTTCCTCAGAAATAATAGTTATTAACTTCATATAAAATTGTACAAATCATTCTATTAACATAAGCATGACTGTGCAATTTTCATTTATTTAAGTTTCATCATAGAATGTAATAATTTTAATTCAAAGTATACAATAGTGTTGTACTATAAAATAGCAACTTTTCCTCCCATTGTTCCTGATTCTTTGAATAACTACAACAAGAATAAAGTATGTTATATTTTTTTACAGGAACACAGAAAACGCTTAAACAGTACTGTCAAAATCCAGGCTTATGTGAGAAGTTATTTAACCAGAAAGCATTGTAAACAGAGTGAGAGGGAGCAGTTTGATAGCATATTCCCGAGAGTGAACCCAGATGATCAGCAGATGCTGGGTGCTCTTGTTGCTAAGATATTGTTCTTCTATGATGACCAACAGGATTATTCTAGACTGGTATGATTATTATTTTATTTTAAAAAAATATCTAAAATATGGCAGTTATTTAAAAAAAAAGTGAATGCAACTTTTCCCTCTTTTTTATGTTCTTCTAATATATAATACAATATGTCAAGTAGTGAGTTCAACAATATCCAAGTGTGTTCTTATAGTTATTAATCATCATCATCTGCTGAGCCTTTTTCAGTGAAACTGAGGGTAAAATAGTGGTGAATAACAATTAAAAAACCTAACTACATCCAAATTATATGCATACCATACATATATCTCGATAATACTAGTTAATATTTTATTTCTTAAAAGGTGACAGCATTCTCTACTTATATTTGCAAATATTTGAGTGAGTAAAAATATTGTAGCACACTGTTATCAGTGAGAGTCAAACAATATTATCATTTGCGAATTTTTATCTACCACACATTTTTATACATACAAGAACATAGGTACAACAAGCAACTATTATTTTTTAAAGCTATAAAATATAAATTAATTTGACAATTGTTTAGCAACTTCCAAGTAATAGTTATTTTGAGAAACACATTTTTATTATTTCCATTTACATATTGTAATTATTCAAAGCTCAAATTAAAATAAAATCAAAGAAGAAAATATAAAATTATTGTATTTTACACTAGTAAACTTAGGTGCTCAAAAATACTGGGTACCATTTTGAGCATTCTGAAATTATTATATTTATTATTTTTGATTCCAGGTTGCCATCTCACAACTGCTTCTGAAACAATGGAAGAAAGTGTATCAAATATTTGGTGCCTGTGTCCAAATACGAAGAGTATTGGCCTTACACCTTCGACTACTAAGAGATAATAGTGAGGTAAGCAGTAAACACATGAAAATTGTAAAGATTAGAATACTATAACTAATTTAAAAAAAGCGCCTTCACACTAGCCGATTGTCCACTCGGTTTTTCCCCGCGAATAATTCAACAATTGACTCCTGCCGGTTTCAGCGATTACGCCCAAATATAAATGTGTACGCGCGACATATTTCTACACTACGAAAAATCTTTAAGTGTGAAAATAAACTGCTGTGAAACAGCTTATGAAAGATCCTATGTATGATTAAACAATTTAAAATCAGATATTAAGTTTTTTTAAATATTAATTTACAGGTACCGCTGGCAGTACCACTCAGAATGTTCGAAGTGTTCACGTCCACAAACACTGCTGAGGCTTCCATCAACTGTGATGAAGCCCTCAGTATTGTGGGCAGTACATTCTTATATCTTGTTAAAAGAGGTAAACAATAAATCAATAATTATACTAAGCAGTTTCTATCCACAATTATGTACAGAATAATTAAAAAAATATAAAGCTCTTTGTTTGAAAGATATACAATATTGAACTGTACGCTGCTTAGTAAAATTGCAAAACTGATCTGTGGCTTTTGAAATTTCTTTGCTTGGCATTATTATTATTCCTGAATATTGGTATAGCCCTTGCTGGTATAAACTATGCGTTTACTATTGCAATATGTATTTTCATATTATCGCAGGTTATTTCCAAGATCTGTGTAAACTAATGTGTGACAAGACGCCGCCGCTATACGGGCCTTCGCCGAACCCTCCGACACCCCTCAGTGGAGCCCTGCTAGATCTCATACAACGACCGCTCACCCTCATATCGCGCATCAACATACCGCACTATGAGTAAGTTAGATTCATATTCTTTTGTCAATTTTATTTTCAGTATTCAGAGATTAACAATGTCAGAGAATATTATTATTTCTCTAAGAGCGATTTCAGTCTTATTTAAACACATCCCGCAAGCGCGTGCAAACGCATATCACTTCGAGCAAACACGGTGTGGCGCCCATGTATGTGCCTCAGGTTATTTGAAGTACGCGGCGTAGCGCACATGTAAGCGCGGGTACCAAAATGATCGCATACGCGCGTAACAATACTCTAGTTTGTAATCTCTTTTAATCATTTGGGTCGTATATAAAAGACGCAAAAATTTTGCGAAATAAAACTTAACTATTATATTTTTAACCGATTTCCCAAAAAGGAGGAGTATCTGAATTCGAACGTTTGTATTTATTTTCCAGTGACAGCATAATGACAGCATTCGCGTCGGCCTTCCTGTGCAACCCTTACCCGGAGCCAGTAGAGATGTACATAATCCCGGCGCTGGCGCACGATCCCAGCAAGAAGTTCCCCTTTCTCTCGCTAGTGCAGGCGCTGCGGGATGACTCCAAGTTCACCAGTAGAGTGCTCAGTAACGATTCCTGGTTACTACACTCCGTACTGGCTTTAGAACCTCCGGATTTTGGTGAGATTTCATTAAATACTTTTCATGAATAAACGTTTAAGCTTTTTGATAGTTTTAAGTAATAACGCCTGAAACAGAGCATTTACTCGGAACAGTTTTTTTGCGCGAAATGTGCCATATTGAGCTGGCTAAATCGGCCAGTATTAAAGTACACTTAATCGTTATTATTTCATTTGTTACAGTAAACGTCGTACGTAACATGGACAACTCAAGACTGCCGAACAATCCTATTATTCTAGACTACTTTAAAATTATTGCTAAGTTAACTGTAAATGTTTGTAATAAGCAAATTACCTACGAGTATGAGGACTCTTTGTATAGCCAGGAGACGGTGGCTGATAAAGATGACGACAGTGACAGTGAGAACGAACCAAATCCTACGTCTGTGAGAGAACAAATGTTGCTCACGAGGTGTATAGAACTTCTGAATGAACCGGAACGTTGTGTGATGACCACGTGCTCGCAGATCACGGAGGCTGACTTGAGTGAGGAGTTTCTAGACTGTGTGTCGGAGATATGCCATAATTTGTTGCTGAGTCATAGGATGGCGTTGCATAAGTATAGGTTTGTGTAAACTTATTTTATTTTTACTCCAGAAAGAATAATTTTTGGGATGGCCAGTTATTAAATGACTATTTCCACTGTAGAAGTGGAACTGACTATCAGATTCCTACTAAGACCCGTCCATGTTTCTTTGCCCTTTTCATTCCTGGGCATTATCTCACAGTCCTTCCTTTGCCTAAATGTCTTCAATGCAATGCAATTAATTTCTCAATTCAACAATATATGTATAGTCTGCCTTACCAATATTTGAACCAATTTATTATGTCTCGTCAGATTGTTATACACGTTAGCGTTCAAGCCGATGTTCCTGCGCGGCGTGTGGGTGTGGGTGTCGTCGATGTCGCACCTGTCGTCGTTCGGCGGGCCGGCCACGCCGCTGCTGTCGGCGCTGTCGCGCGGGCTCGGCGCCGACGCGCATGCGCTCAACGTGCACAGGCTACTGGCTCCTTTGGCCGTATTCTGTGCGCTGTTCTCGTTGCTGATTGGAACGCTGCATGATACGGAGTTCTGTAGAGATCCTGATGATGAGAAGAAGCTTAGTTGTGAGTATTTTTGGTGTTAAACTAAAGTTTAATGATGCAGACCTCTTTTAAATAACACTTTCCTTTACGATAAAATTATACGCAAATAGTTAACTGAGTTCTTTTTAAACCGACTTCCCAAAAAGGGGAGGTTCTTAATTCGACAGCTTTTTTGTATATGTCACTCGTTATTCTTAAGAACTGTTTATAGATTAACCAATCACAATTTAACCCACCCATCATATACTTACTGATGTTGTCCTCCCATAGTGGGCGTAACCCAGCCAGTAATCCCAGGCGGTCGGGTCCACGCGTTCGAGTTCAGCGAA
Organism: Heliothis virescens; assembly: GCA_002382865.2. Taxonomy (NCBI): domain Eukaryota; kingdom Metazoa; phylum Arthropoda; class Insecta; order Lepidoptera; family Noctuidae; genus Heliothis; species Heliothis virescens. The sequence goes on from NWSH02000517.1 coordinate 5,214,441, forward strand.
CTGGGCTCGTTGTGCCGCACCCTCCGCACCGTGTGCCTGGGCCTGGTCGAGCTGGCCTACCCGGAGTCCAGGCCTGCGGTGGCCGGCCACTACAGAGACGCGGTCCATGCTGACCATATACAGATATCTGGGAACAACCAGACGCCGGCGTGGTCGCATCTTTTTAAGGTATTTGGTTGTTTCTTAATGCAAGGGTTGTCATTTGATGCCATTATCCTTTCCTTCATTCATTCTTTATAAGTAAATTTTTTCAAAAATCTTTACGTTACAACAGTAAATAATTGATCGTATGCCCTGATAGTTTATGCAGATTATTGTGAAACAATCTATCTCAACCTTCAACTCATAGTTTGTCGTTGTTGCGTTCCATTAACGATTTTACGTATAGAAACTTTACAACGTGAACCCGATATACATAAAAAAATCCCTGTTTATCGGTAATTCCCGCTACGTCTGAGTTAAGTCATTCAGACCAATTATTTCGTGTATAACGTTCATAATGTAAAGCTTGTGTACGTAAACGCGGTATTAGTGCGCTTCATTTTAGCGACGATCTATACTTTGAAGATTAAGCTAGAAGCTAGATTGTTTCATAATATTCTAGGACTCTACATCAAATTCAAAAGTGACTTATTCAGCAAGCAAGTGCTACACATGTTCCCCCCAGGTGTGCACGTCGCTGCTGCGCGCGCTGTACGCGCGGGACGGGCGGCTGCAGTTCGTGGGCGCCGGCGCCTGGCCCGCGCCCGGCGCCGTGCCCGACGGCGCCGCCGCCGTGCTGCTGGTGGCCGGCGAGCGCGCCAGGCATAACACCCGCCATCTGCGCCGCCCGCCCAACCTTACTGCTGCGCTGTCGCTCTCTAATGGTCAGTACGGGGAAGTTGAAAAAAAATTGGTTGTCTGTAAAGTCGGTTTACTGACGATAGTTGAACGTGACAAAGTCTTAAGAAAATACTGATGGAATGGTAGCATTTTTAATGGATGTCGAACGCTACCGAACGCGAAGGCCGATTGTGCCTCTTTGTAGCTCTTTCTCGCTTGCACTTCAAGCCTTACGTGGAACGCCTCAGAGCGAGGTAACGCCGCATGAGTCATGTTTTTTCGTGCGTGCAGCCGGCTCAATCGAATTATAAGACGTTGTCACGTCAAAATATTGCCTTTCTTCTGTTTTTTTAAATAATGAATAATCTTATCTATAATATAAAAATGAATCGCTAAATGTGTTGGTAAGCGCATAACTCAAGAACGGCTGGACCGATCGGGCTTATTTTGGTCTTAAAATGTTTGTACAGATCGAGGGAAGGTTTAAACGATGAGAAAATATGATTATGTTTAAAAAAAAACAGGATCCGCGTACGAAGTCGCGGGCAAAAGCTAGTGTGTAATAAAACTTATTACTTTAAAAAAAAAAGTCCACAAGTGAACTATGCATGCAGTCACAACTTTAATACAGTATTTTTTCTGTATTTTACTACTAAGAATATCACCAGGTTGAACCATGGATCTTATCAAAAAATGGATGAGGAAACTGAATATAAATATTTGAATTAAAAAAAGAACTTGAATTTCACTTTATTAATTCATGTTTTATTATATTTTCCCAGATGAGGGACCACCATTAACAATAAAGGAACTTAGAACAGTCACTATACTTAGAGAAATTCCATTCGTCGTGCCTTTTTCAACGCGTGTACTTATATTCCAAGGACTTCTAGCAAGGTATGAATTTATTAACTCCCAAATTAATTATAAATTTTTCTTTTTTATGTGCCTTATGTTATTTCTACATTATTTTGTGTATGGTTTATTTCAGAGAAAAGCACGACCATTGGTATGAAATGTCGAACTTCAATGAGGGGCCTTCAATAAACATCAGTGTTCGACGGACGCATTTGTATGAAGATGCATTTGACAAACTTAGTCCAGATAATGGTAAGAAAAAATATATACAAAACCATATTTTTTTTATCTTATTGCCATTACTTATTTGGCTATTGAACGTATAGTTGTCATACGTCTGGATTTTATAGGAAAAATATCTCTATATCCGGAATGCGAGATGGAATCTTAAACCGTTCGGGATTTGTGTAATTAAGTGAAGAGAAATAAATTAAAGTACCCTTGGACGATGATAATGACATTCCGGACCAAAATCCACGTCCGAAATTTTCTTCAAATATATTTTTTCTTAAATTTTGAGTTTTTGATCTGGGAACCCTGATTGTATTACTTCCATAAGCATATGTACTTTGTCGGCCAATGCTTAAAGCATAATTTAGAATACTTCTTATTTTTACTCCCTTCAAAAATTAAGATCTAAAAATACTATGTTTACCATATAGAACCAGATTTAAAACTGAAACTACGAGTACAACTAATAAATCAAGCGGGCGCTGAAGAGGCGGGAGTGGACGGTGGTGGACTATTCAGAGAGTTTCTTTCTGAACTACTCAAGTAAGATATTTGTCGATTACAAAATCTATACATATAATAAAATGTATCAATATAATGATTAGATAGAAGTAATATTACAGAAACAAGGATATATAAATAATAAGTTTATTCTTGGCAAATTTTAAAAGACGATGTTTTAAATGCCATATTGGCACATATTATCGATGGTTGCAGATTGTTCTCACTCTTTGCAAATATGGCCTTGTTTTTTACATTAATGGGGTTTAAAAAAAGCTACATTGCATTTTCCGGTTTCAGATCGGCGTTTGACCCGAATAGAGGCTTGTTCCGGCTGACCATAGACAACATGTTGTACCCGAACCCCGCCGTACACTTACTTTATGACGACTTCCCCATGCATTACTACTTCGTAGGCAGGATGTTGGGCAAGGTAATGTATCTAAATAGTGTAATGTTAAGAGAATTGCTATTTCTAATATTATTTATTAAATTACAAGCTGGCTTCTATGCAAGTATTGTCTAATGTCTTCAAATTACACAGTCAGAAAGTTTCAATAGTAATTTGTAGAATTTTTACAGTCTTATCTGACTAGCCTTTTATAGTTGAGATTATGTTGGGTTCGCTTTCCAGTCTAATTGGATGCAGCTGAGTACCAATTTTACATGGAGCGACTGCTTTTCTGACCTCCTCAACCCAGCGATCTGACACCTCTTGGTAAAACTGGTTGTCAGACTTCTGACTACCTTTAACGACTGCCAAAGATTGAAGGATGAAAAGGTCGAATTCGTTATGACAAGACGGATCTATCCACGGACGGACTGCGACTTTTAACAATTATAAGGATACAAAAGCCTGAAAGATAGGTGTAAGTACAATCTGAAGTGTCTCCCCAGGCGATGTACGAGAACCTGCTAGTAGAGCTGCCGCTGGCGGAGTTCTTCCTGGGCAAGCTGTGCGGGTGCGGCGAGGCGGACGTGCACGCGCTGGCGTCGCTGGACCCCGCGCTGCACCGCGGCCTGCTGCTGCTGCGGGCACACGCCCGGCGCGACGTGCCCGACCTGGGGCTCGACTTCACCCTGCTCACCGACGAGCTGGGGGAGCAGAGGGTCAGTTTGTATTTCGAAATTGTTTTTTTTTGTTATAGGCTTGTAAAGCTTTTTTGGAATTTCAAGTATTGCAGTTGAAATGACGAAATTCCACCAGCGTGTGCCACTGTGACAATTTCAGCAAATGTATTACTGGGTTAGCTCACCTAAGCAAACAGTAACAATTTACGCAATGTACGCAACAACCTTTTTGTTCGCGAAATCCGACCCAATAGTGAACTCCATGCAGTGTGCGTACAAATGTTGGTGAAAACATTTTGGTGAACCCAATTTGGTGTCACCCTAAGGAGGAGAAGGAAGGAGCGGTGTCTTATGAAAAAGCACAAGTTGCTTATGATTAGCATAAGGTGAACCTCTTTTGAGTCTATGGCACTATTTCCATTGTAACTTTTTATTGTTATGCAATTAAATTGGATCGGTGATAAACTATGATAAACCCCAAAAACTATATATGATGTTATAATCTTTTGCTACCGAAAGCCTTCATAAATAGTCTACTTCTATTTATGTAAAATGTATGTTTGACGTGATTTTTTGTTTTCAGATAGAAGAATTAAAACCTGGTGGTGCAAACATTCCGGTAACAGCTGAAAATAGGATAGAATACATTCATCTAGTCGCCGATTATAAGTTAAATAAGTACGTACAGTGTCATTCCTTTCAATGTCAATAAAATGTTCAAAAAGTTGTACTTGAATTTTAGTCAGGCTAGTTGTTCGTAAATAGACTATTGGATTAGATTGTTAGGTCTTAATTGTATTGTTAAAATGTGCACTTTTGCCATAATTTTCTAAAATTTAATTTCTTTTTAATGTTTTTTGTGTCTGATTCTTTTATTTTTTCTTGTGTAGACAAATAAGATCCCAGTGCAACGCGTTCAAGCGTGGCCTGGTGTCTGTGGTGTCGGCGGAGTGGCTGCGCATGTTCTCGTGCAGGGAGCTGCAGCTGCTCATCTCCGGCGCTGAAGTGCCCATCGACATCGAGGATCTCAAGAGATACACGCAGTATGCTGGTCAGTTACTATTGTTGTACTTCTATACTAATATTATAAAAAGTATTTTTAACTCCAAAACTTCTGAATTTTTTTCACTGCTGGGAAACTACGTTATTAACTTTTGGGTTAGGCTACTCTTTTGTCGGGGTACAGGAAGTAATTTCCCTGGGACAATATATTCTTGTCTATACGCACACAAGGGCTCAGTGCTTGGTGTCGGCGACAAGTGACTAGCCTTTAGTTAGGAAATTAGTGCTGAGAGAAGCACTAATTTCCTAACTAAAGGCTAGTCTATGCTTTATTAAAAAAGCAATTGCAATGCCCTTTTCTTTTGTAATATTTATCGCTGTATAGATTTCGTAGTAATAAATAATTACTTACCATAAGTTGAAGTGCAACTTGCCTTTGAATGACATTAACATATTTCATCCATTCCGCGATACACAGGAGGTTTCTCAGCGCAGCACCCGACAGTGCAGTGCTTCTGGCGCGTGCTGGCGACCTTCACGGACGACCAGCGCCGGCAGCTGCTCAAGTTCGTCACCAGCTGTTCCAGACCACCACTGCTAGGCTTTAAGGTAAATTCCATACTTTTTAGTATGATAGGCATATTTAGCAAGGGTTAAGTCCCAGATTTGGTCTGATAAATGTTCTTTTGAAATCGAGTTTTCGTCTTAAATTTTCTTCGTCGTTTATTAAAAATATTATTTATCTGGTAGATATCTGACAGATGGTGAATTGCCTATTTCTAGCCAACACAAGGCACGACAACAGCCCTCTTTAAATAAATTTTCTGCTCTGAAGTAGGCTCCAGAAAATGTTTGAAGAAAACATTGGTGCATGCGTATTAATAAGGCTGAACTTACGAAAGCTGTAATGTAGTGTTTCTACATTATGATCACCGTGAAATTACTATTGGCCAACTTCGAACTTAATTCACCTTCTGGACCTCCTTTGTCCATTCAATGTTGCATAACGTTTCTTGTACCCCAGGACCTTCAACCCCCCTTCTGCATCCAATCGGCGGGTGCGTCAGACCGTCTTCCCTCATCGTCCACGTGTATGAACCTGCTGAAGCTGCCGGAGTTCCACACGGAGGAGCAGCTCACCGAGAAACTGCTGTACGCCATACAGGCGGGCGCCGGCTTCGAACTTAGCTAGAGTGAGTATTAAACCTATGTTTATCATCATCAGTATTTTTATCGTCCCACTGCTAGGCATAGGCCTCCTCTCATACAGAGAATTTACCAGTTACATTGTTATTATTAGAAGCTCGTGGCTAAGTCACAGTCGCACACATCGAGTGATTATAAGATTAAGCAATGCTTGGCGTGGTCGGTCCGTGAATGGGTGACAATCTTGTAATGACGAGTATCTCCGTGTTTCGGAAGGCACGATAATTTCCCACTAAATGATTCCCGGCTGTCATTTGAACATTTTGCCAACCAGTCTTACCAAGGGGTATCGGGTTGCCCTAGTAACTGGTTGTGGTTGGCAGAGACTACATTCAGTAGTGGAAGGCAATAGACTATTTGCTGATGTTGATTGCGAAATCAAGCGTGTGAATAACTCCTTACGTACGCACCCATATGCAAAGCAAGAATAAATAATAACATTTAGTGAGTAAAATTTTGATTTAACTCATCAATAGTTATTTGTTTCTTTTGTAGACAGTACATGACTTATTTATATCCTTTCAATTTCTAGTGGAATACTGAGTATGTAACTAATTGATATTTTGTTTCCAGGTACAATCACAAAGACCACGTATTTAGATAGTTGTCTACTAAATATTTGGAGGTTTATTGTTAGTTTTATTTCCCCACTGTAGTAGTTCACTAACCACTAACAAATCGCATTTCTTGTGATAATAGAATATCCGAATATACTTTGTATTGAGAACTATTGCGAAGTGGTTGTGTTTCTGTAAATATGTTACCGTTAGTTATTTTCTCGTGTTCTCTGTTTAAGAAACATATCTTGTGTATTTCTAATGTACTCAACTTTTATTCACATTAAATTAAATTATTTATTTATATCAATTACTCACTTCTTCTAAATTGGTATTATTATATTTCTAATTTATGGAGCAAAAGGTGTGTTGAGGTTCAATAGATAAAAATGTTAGTGCAATGTTGTTACATGTAAATAATAAAAATTGTGTCGAATTTATACACTAGCTGTTCTAGATTAGGTACCTGGGATTGTGTAAAAGAGTAATAATATTTTTATTTTATTGAATTTTGTAAATGTCCGAATACGTGTGATGGACTGTCGTGTCTCCATCGCTCATTGTGAGGTGTGCCCGGTCTTGTACAAACTATTCAGTCGTGTCAAATTTGGGACTTTATATTTTAGTACCTATTGAATAAAGTTATCTGAATCTTGTACTATCGTTTTTTTAATCGCTGCCCTCATTGTGATACAACGAACGCGATCATATCACCTGTGTAGACAAACGAAAGTGAGAGGTAGATGGTTATCGGCCTAAAATAGACGTACAGTACAGATGTGTCAGTGTCACAGCCCAGCACTACAGCTCAGATAGTAGTTGATAAAGTTCCTCGCAGTGAGTGTATGTCGCGCTGGCCGACCACCGGCCGCGAACACGTCACCGCACAATCACGCACCCCTAATATCAATTTTACAACAGCCGCTACCTATGGCGCGCACAATGCCTTGATTGACGCACGCCACTTTATTGATCGTCGTAATTTATATTACCGGAACATTGAATGCCACCTTTTTAAACCTGCAAGATTGATGCCGGCTGTATACGAAATATTTATTGAAGTTATTCCAATTCGTCATGTTGTACCAATGAATGTTTGTGGGACCGGGACTTGATTCTCAGAGATCGAAAACGCGATACGAATTCAATTAAAGATTGATTGCGGCAATCAGTTTTACGTGACTGCCAACATCGTATCTTCTGCAGTTGTTGTAGCTGTCGAAATGATGGGCCAGTGATCGAAATACTTTATTGTGTTTATAGCAACATACCAGTTTTTATTCTACTGGCTGACGATTTAGGTAGCTAAAAAAATATATACCAATTGGTTCAAAAATGCAGTTGTCATCTCTTTATGGAATAGGACGGACCATATTTTATCGATTGCATCCGGAAAGGTAGGTAGTTGACTCACTTGGAAACTTAGATATAAACGCAATAGAAAGTTGTCGTTGCAAAAAAAGGAAATCGTCTGATATGTGGGTCTGAATTACTTGTAAACTGGAAAAAAGCTTGCTGCAGACAACTCCTCGTTTAGGGCCGGCCTTAGAAACCATCAACTTAATAAACGGAGTCAGCGGTTCCATATTTTCTGATATGTTATGTGAACTCCTTGCACCCAACGAATGTGAAGATACTGTTTTCAATTCCTCTACTAAGTAAGTAACTGGATCCAGAATAGAAAACTGACAGCGCCTAATACCCGAGATTTTAGTTGGTTTATTTTCCTCTTTCCAAACACGTATCTACACAATGTTTAATAAATTACACATCTAATAAGTAACCGTGAACTTGGCGGCGGCCCATCAATAACGAGCATTAATATTGGCTTAGGTGCATTCATCGGGACCAATATGGCGGTACTCGCCGCCATTACCGTTTTGACAGTTGCAATCAATCAGCCCTGATGAATGAGGTTCGCGAGCTCAGAGCTGTGTGCGGTAGCTGTGCACACAAAAACTATAAACTACATTAATGTTTTCATTTCGAAACTGTATTTAGACATGCTATTTGGCCGTATAAGTCCCGAGTATCTCAATCAGGGGCTTATAAGGATAAGCGTTAAGAATCTTGATAGAAAGCATAGGCTGAGGAGGGGGATTATAGAATTGCTATGTGTTTTTAATCCTGTAGTGGGCGCTGCGAATTTAAATTATAAGAAACTAAAGTTAATCCGTGGTTGGTATGACAACCATTTCGTTCATTCGTTATTCACTTTTAATTACAAACTCCCATGCCGGAATCAGGAGATGGTTCAAGAAAGCTTAATATTGCGGAAGTCCCTACAGTAACGTGTTGGTTTGCAAGAATCTCGGAATCCTATATCTTGTAGCAGCCCTAATATCTCTATGTCTGCATCAGTCTTTGTCGTACAGTTGTTGAAGATGAAGGATTGAGCTGACAGCCGGTGGCGTGAGTCGCCTCGGGCCACCGCGCTCGGTTCGTTCTCTGCCAATGAAAAGATTAAACGACTGTCCGTCAGCCGACTCGTACCTAATGTGAATTAAATTACCGCTCCATATATTACTCAATAGTCTGAATACGTGCAACAACTTATGTAATCGTATGTGTAATGTGCACGATAGCTTAATTATCTTCGAGCAGTGTTGTAAGTAATTAATTCTTGATACAACCTGTACAAAGTACAGTAGGGAACCTTATGCCGTTTCCATAAATAAAAACCCAATTTGTATGGGTTACCTACTCCACGTCCAACGCTCTTTAACAATACAATGTGTTCTCAAAAGTGGTGTTGCGGTTATAACACAGCATTACATTGTTAGTGTTCGATGCACTCAGGATTAACCTCAACGACTTTCAAAGATGGATAGCCGTCATAAACGCTGAACAACACTGGCACTCGGCAGGCAGGTCACGCGTGCGCGTCCGTGCCGATTGTCGCGCGAATTCGACGGGCGCCCATTTAATTTGCAACATTGTTCACCAAACTGCACCCATGGAAAATGATGGAGGTATTTGGGCGCTGAATAAGGAATCAAAACAAATTGGAACTTGCAAATCAACACGTTTCAGCGTACCCAAGTACCTAGAGTTTGGGCTAAGTTATGTAGCCAAACTGAACAGGTAAGAACTTAAGCAGGTACACCCGGTTTCCCAAATAAAATGAAGAGTACTCAATATTTGGACTACCTACTTAATAACTTACCTAAACTTGACTTGCCAAAAATTAGAAATTACAAAGATCCTATGCTGATCTCCGCATTCAGTCGCACTCATTACCACTACTAGCAGAAGCAAAAAGAAAACGGATTTGCTCTTTAGCCAATTTCTGCGCAATTAACGATCCTTCTTACTACGCGTATTAAGTTTAAAACCAGGAACTCTTACACAATATGCGTCACGAGCAAATCTAACGAATTAGAAGATGATACGGCTTATAGATAGTGAGTCGTTCAGTGAAATAATGGCGTCAAGTGTCGTACAAAAGGTGACAACGGAACAATACGTCGCGGGTGGTCGCTGTGCCAACTGATACACTTCTCGGAAGGTCAGACCTGAGTATCTTTAAACCTCCAAGCTACTTGAGCTCGTAAACCTCCAGTCTGCAGCCTATAATTACGTATACGGAACTCTTTGGCCAGCATATGAGGAAGGCTTCGAAGGACAACCCTAATGATTGTTTAGAACGTTCCGAGAAATATTTATTGAGTTGATGAGTTCAGAAATTAGTGATGAAACTTTGCGTGTAGCTTCGCTTTAGGAAAAGAAATTAAAATATTCCATTTATTGGTTATTTAAGGGCTGGTTATATGGATGTACTTTTATATCACGGTAAGTATATACATATTAGGATAATATTGAGATTCAAGTTTATGTATTTGGCTTCCGATAAGTTTGTTATAAGTGACTGCTGATGAGACTTAAATCTAGATTTATTGAATTTAGAGATGAGTACTTCGTGGAGATGTGTTAAGTGTTAGTTTAATATATAATTTTGATACACAGCTATTTACCTAAGTCTAGTCAAACAAATGCGTCTAGTCAAACAAATGCGTCTAATTAAATTGGATATGCAGGCATTTGTATTAAATAAACCCACTCGCTATGTATAACATGTCGTTAAAAAAAATGTAAATTTTATTATCACCTGGGCGTTTCTCTTTATGGAAAATAATTAAAAGGCTGAATAGCAGTGGCGGCGGCGCGTTTGTTTAGTACCAACTAATTTTGGTATAAATGAGCAATTTGTGTGGGAGTTCTGACCATAAAATGTAAACGGGTGACAATCGAACCCATATCTTTTCCTTTTGCAATACTGTCTCAAGTAGGTCTAAATACCGTTTACCTATTTTGAAATTATCCGACGCTTGACAAACATTAAATTCATTTTAATGGCAATTCTGCCGGCAGTAAAGTAGCTGGTAGACATAAAATCAAATCTAAATTGTAATCTTATACGATTTCGTCACGGCTTGTTGGTTGTTCGCGCCGGTCTGTAATGGCGGCGGAGATATGGCCTGGTAAATGTTCCGAGGTGACATATTATCTAGGCGCACCGGTGCACTAGATTTGATGTGACGCGAGATAAATCCCAACTCGCTATCTATTTCAATTTCATTGGAGCGCGCGATATCGTACAAATCTCGGCCTTATTCTGTCCGCCTGGCAGCGCTCGCGGCCCGCCGCGCGCCAACGCGGACCACCCAAGACGATTCACAACCACTCCTAAACATAGCGTCTGTCTATCTATCTGTTTATACTAAACGATACCAACAGATACAAGAATAACGAAATCCGAGATGAATGTCAGCTCATTCGTTTTATTATCGCCGAACGCGTACATTCGTATTTTCAGCTCGTGTAGAGTCCGAAATCTAGACACGCGGCAGCGTGTCAAGCCAAGTTCAAGCAAAGACTGGCTGGCAAGCGCCACGTGTATATTTACACGAACCATTTGGTGCCACTTTTTACCCCTCCATAACTCAAAACCTATTAAACGTAAACACTTGAAACTACGCGTGTTTTCAATTATGTCCATAAGGACACCTAGAGCCCAAATTTCATGAACTAAGCTTAAACGGTTTTATAAAAGATTTAATGAAGGTCCCAAAAAGTCGTAAAATTTCCACTGACTGACTGACTTATAGTACCTAAACCTAACCTACATTTTCCGATAACCTAGAAATATGAAATTTGGAACCTAGCTCGTAATTGGTGTAAGCGTAGGAAAAAATCTGAAAATGGAAAAAAGTTAAAAATAGGGGGGGTCCCCATACAACGTCACACACGTTTATTGTATTGGGGACCCCCCCTAATCTTAATATTTTTTAAATTTATAGTATTTCTTGTTATAGCGGCAACGGAAATACATCATTTGGGAAAATTTCAGCTTCCTAGCTATCACGGTTTATGAGATAGGCTTAGTAATACGGACCCATTTTACCCTTTGGGAACGAAATCCTAAAAAGAAAACTATACAGCGGAAACGCAAGAAAAAAAATAATCTAAACCTGCTTCTTTACAAAAAGTAACGATATCCCACCAAAAACATAAATGTAAAAAAGGAAAGCCAAGTTCAATACAAAACCTATGCTTGGTTGTGGGCTTCGCCGCAAAAAGAATGGAGATCTAAATGAGTACCAAGTTCTGTACAAAATCCAAATATGTATTTATAGGAACAAGAT
>NWSH02000517.1:5238244-5262287 GCA_002382865.2 Heliothis virescens
GGCTGGGATCATAAACAAAAAGTATATTATATTTTTTTTTTCTTAATATTGTATACCCCTTTATAATTTTGCCTACCTACATCCATCTATTTAGATTAATATATAATAAAATAAACCAAAACATAGCTACATACCTAATGTTGAAGGTTGCATATTCAAACAACACAAAAATCCAATATCTAAAACGTAACAATACAACAATAAATGATAAAATTTGCTTATATTAACTGACTCAGTTTGGACGTGTAAGTTTGCTCATCGATAGTTAAGAACTGGGTGAGGTACGAAGTTCTTCAATATTGCTAAATACTACCTACATTAGTATACAATTTAACAAAAATATGAGAGTATCTTGAAATTCGAATTTTTTTTTTAATTCTTCGCGCCGTTTTCGGTTTCTGCCCCAGTGTGCGACGTGGAAACATTGCAAGGAAAAGGGCGCGTGCGGAGCGATCGCGATTTCTTATCACAGTTTTAGGTCAATTCACAAAAATGTTTATTTTGACCATGTATACTCTACCTGTTAATATTGTAAAGCTGAAGTTGCCACCTTGTTTTAGTTAATTTGTGGTGGCGTAAAGCACAAGTAATCGGTAATATAAATGCGCGAGCGAAGCGAGCGCGAAAATTTTCATCAGTCCGAGGATTAAACATAGGAAAAAGTCTGTAGAAAAAAAGGGTGTGCGGATTTTTTTTCAAAGTCAAAGTCTAATCGTTTATTTCACTTGGGCCCTTACAAGCATTTATGAAAGTCACGAACAAATATAGGTTATTATCTGGAAGTTAATTAACAATGAATTTAGTTGCACATTCCATTTTGATAGATTGGGGACTACACATAGATGAAAAAGATTAAATGAATGACTTAGGATGCGAGCGGAGCGAGCGCGAATTTTTCAGCAGAAAAATTATTTGATACTTAGATTCTTACTAAATGTAGATTTAATGTGACATAAAGTAAATAAAAACATTGTTTGACAATTTTAATAAGCGGTCCACCTAGGTTCTCGATCGATAGTATTTCTGCGAGGCCTCTCAGGCGCGTGGCCGTCGGCGGTCGACGACGTCGCCGTACTCCTAGTCATACTACCTATAAAAGTATTCAGACCGATCATCATTCAGTTTCAGCGTAATTAGTTTTACGTGGTTATTCTCGGTTTACTTGAAATATGCAGGTTACATGTTATAGATTTATAATGCTTGCAAAGATACGATTTCACCGCGCCCCCGGTTCCTCGCGCCCCCCCGATCCTCGCGCCCTAGGCTGCAGCCTAATTAGCCTAAGGGTTAATCAGGCCCTGAACAATGGCCACATAAAAATTGGGAGTACTGAACAAATGACGTACAAGTATGACGAAGTGATTCGTAGGCGACGACTTTGCGCGTTGACTGTTCGGCAGTCTCACCATACCTACACGTAAAAGACTAACTTATGAAAATTGATTCCTTCTAGTTCAATCTCTGTTTAGCGTTATTAGTGTTTCATAATTTTGATGAAAACGCTTGGACTGCATTTGAAGGAATTAGTAGAGGGATGTGATTAAGTACCTGTTAGCTACCGAACAGCTCTGGAAATTAAAGGTTGTTCTGTCCAGTCATATCATCTTTCACATCATCCACCTATCGTATCTTTGGTCATGGACATCCGTTATATCCATCTACGTTCGTAGTAGAACTAATTTATTTTTCTGTTTGTGAAAATCTTTAGTTCATTTTGATGCATAGCCTATCAAAATGGAATTGTTATTGGAATAAATTCCTAAGATCTTTTCTTAACTACATAGACTGTGAAATATTGTGCAAAATGCGAGCATGCCTTGAGTGTGAGATCGGTGATCGATCAATACTGAATTTGACAGGTATTGCCTTTCAATTCGTCTGGACCATTCGAAACTGCCCTCAACATTCTTTTAGCTGTATCAATCATGTTATATGACAAAATGTGATCTTACTCATAGCAGCTACTTTCTGATATATTTCACTGATTGACCGATATAACCGTTGATTTTAAATTGCATCCTTTTACGGGCACCGGTATCATTAGGGCAAACGAGTTCTAGTTACAACTAGGCAGTGGTAGTTACAATTTACGCAGTCGCCACTATCGGCTGGTTTTACTGCCTATTCTAGAGCTCTATTACGTTTACGATTGAATATTAAGTTATAAATCAAGGCGGCTGCGCATGCGCCAACAGGCGTCAACTTTTTGCGCCAATTAACTTTATATATGGCGAAAGATGAGTAGACACTTTACGACACTTTAATATTTTTCAATGAAAAAACGCACCGCTCGCGCTGCCAGAAACGCTTTTAACGCTATTTTTAATGTTTTATTTTCTGCAACTCTATTTCGAACAGAACAAGTCTGTATAAATAGAGCTCTACGAGCAACATTAGTTATCTTATAGATTACGGACATTTTGTTCTGTTTATTTCCATTTATATCGATACTGTTGGTAATCCAGTTGATGTCGGTGGTCTACTGGATTGCATTGTTAGTTTACACAACAAATAAGACAAATCGCCGATTTGAAATGAGATACAAAACTTAAATGTTTACATTGTGATTTGGAGGAAGTTTATGATCATTGAACGCGACTTCAGACACTTCAATGAATGAATAGGAAATTTATTCGTAAATCTAATCGGATTAGAAAATTAGCGTGTTTGGATCCGAGGTCGTAAAGTTGGTAGTTTGTGTCGTGGTACGCGAGCGAGCAGGGCAGGCCCGCGTGTCGAGGCTGTGGCGGCGCGAGCGCGTGTCACTCGCCGCGAGTCCTGCAATAATCTCCCCGAGCGATTGCTCTATCCGGTGACGGAGTAAAGTATCGCTAGTTGATTATTGTGTTTATTTGCGCGTCGGGAGCGTGTGTTGGTGCGGCGCGCGTGTGTGTGATGCGTGCGCGCAGTAGTGGCCCACCCAGCGCGCGGCCACACAGCGCGCCCACCCACGTTGCAGGGGCGCCGCACTCGCGGCCCGCGCCCCGCACGCTACCCATCCACTAGCACTCTCCCCTTACAGCACGCCAGCTACCGAACAGCGACCATCGATATGGGCTTTGATTGACATGTGACTGTCTCCGATACAACCGTCCTAATTGAAATTTGATTGGTGGGAGCTACTGTTACGCTCCGCATGAGGAAACATGCAACTCTCTGTATAAATGATTTATTGCCCTCAATTCTTCGAAACATCAATCTGTTAAGTTCATCTACTAGTCATTTCAGCTAAGTGTATCTTTAATGCATAGATCTGTTAAATAACATGGCGTATTCAACTTTCGAATTTAAGTTCAGGTTAAAGTTCAAATATACATAGAATTGAAAATGTCAAGTGTCTCACTTGCACGTCAAATATCAATGGAAAACTTTAAAAACATACACATGTAATTTAAGGTAGAGATTTAATGTGCTAGTTGGGCTTTCTTTAACGTTTCGACCATTAAGTAAACATAGGTAGTAGTAATTCATCAAAAAACCAAATTGCAGAAAAACCTAATGAATGCGACCGCAGATGTGTAACACCTGCCGCGCTGGGAGTACGCGCGTGCGCCGGCCGCTGCCGAATTTCGCGATCTTGGTCCGCGCACTCCTAGCTCTCATTCAGTAACCCCTGCCCCGGTACTCACTCACCCACGCTACGTTATGTTACATCACCTCTACAAAATACTAATGTCTATTTAATTTGCCGAGAAATATTGTTCGCACCTAACGTTTCGGCCAAATTACTGTGAATAATTTGTAATATCGTTTTATGAGATTTATTTTAAAATTGATGTGTCTTCCTCCTATCACAATTTATTAGGTGCAAAGATGTAATTTAGTTTTTGCGAGTGAATAACAAAAAGTCACACTCGTAGATTGGATTGGATATGTTCACAGAGATAGTAATTATTTGATAGATAATATTTATGCAATTTGATTGATAGATAATTCTAACGTGTAGTATCTGGTAACTTTTAGCCTGAGCAAATCTGAAGTACTTAATTAAACTAATTTATGTGAGCATTGAAATAATTCTTGGACTATCCGGGGTCATCTTGGGAAACCAAAATTCCGAAAACATATTTTACACAGGTATTCCCGATATGTAAAAAAAGTATTCAGAGAACATTTTTCAGGAATCATCCGAACCAAAATTAGGGACTATAATTACATCCAATAAGAAATTGACAAATAACAGGAACCCTTCGAAACACGCGACGCTTTGGCGGCGGATACTCAAACAGCGAATATTTATTGTGATCATTACCTGACTCCGTCTCCTCTTCACACCTTCCTAGAAATTGCTCATTAACTCCTGAAGTCTTAATGTATCGAAATTCTACAGTTAGACCACCATCATGTCGTGACTCACGCAGACAATATTTATTTCTAACCTTAACCTTTAATTGGTTTGATTCGAGCGTGTAGCCGGTACACTACTCCGTTAAACAGTTATTGATGTCGGAAAGTAAGCCTTGTAACTGACATCGTCATATATTACACTGATAGTAATGATGTTGTAATATAGCTATGCTATATGCTTGTAAGTATAAAGGCCTTAGTTCATGCGTAGGTAGGTTATCAATCGCTTTTTCTTGCGCCTCTTGAGAAGAACCGAACTATTGACCTTTATGAAATCTAATAGCTTGGATCACGGTGATTTTTGAGTGATCATTGAGAGGTTTCAGGAAGTTGTGTTTAGAACTCCAAAAATGTTTCGTCTGCGGCTCTAAAAGCAGTCTGCATTTCATTGAAATTCCCAGAATGGTCCACAGGCTCATTAATATTGACCAATCATTGAAAAGACAAACATCCTTAACTGTTCTAGGAAGTGATGATAACTGATGATGATGTCTCCTTAATGACAGGTTGCATATGGCCTGGCGATAATAACATTGTTATTAGGCGATATTTTAGTAAGCTCATCAGTTCAGGTAGATCGGCAGGGCCGGTAATAGGACGAGCCCATTACTAGCCGTATTATAGGGCCTGTCGCCACGTAATCGCCGTGTCCGTAGATAAAGAGTATTTTGTTGTTGCAGACACTGATGTCATAGAGTATAATAAAATCGAAGAGATGGCAACTAGGCATATTTACATGAAAACAGTTAGTTGTTGAATACAGTTGAGCAATTAATGAAGATGAGCATATACCTTAGTGGATTTTCTAATTGACTAATTTTCTACTAATGATGAAACTTCGAAATGTAAAACCGTAATCAAGAAACTAATTTCTTACTCCCCGTTATTATCAAGTACTTAAAATGTTTAGCGAACATTATGTGAAATAAATGTGGGAAAATGCAGGAAATTGTTCGCTAGCAGATGGCTGCAGAAACTGCTATTAAATTAACATATAAGGTAAGTTTATAGCAGGAAACTGGCCCTCACATCTGTTATGAGTTTATGGCTGAATCTATGTAACATATCGAAGGCTGTGTGTCGTTTAATGTAGCCGCCAGCTACCGAGAAGCGATCGGCCGAGCGGCCGGGGCGTGCCCAATCGCTGAGCCATCAATCTGCGCCACCCTATAGAGACATTAGCTCGACAGACATTTTCGTTGTGCGATTAGTCAGGAATCCGTTTCCGCTCGTTTTTTACCTATCTTCCTTTAAATTTTTCACCGCCGCTTTGTCTTTGTATAATTTTGAACAAATTTTTCAGTCCATAAATATCTGATGGTTGCTAACCCGAGGGGATGTTGCCAATCGTTGTAGTTTTATCGGATTTCTTTAATAAGAAGCTATACGTTTAACTTACTTCCATTTGCTTACACTTACATTTACACTTTATAGCGTTTTGTGTTTTAGTCCAACATAGCCCAAGTAGAAAATAATATTTTTAAATTAAATATTATTCGTTTTTGCGATGACAAAATCATAATGTATAATTTTATTCCATGTATGCGCAATTTCAGATATAATAAATTCACACTTCAAGGAAAACTTAATTACAGAACGCGCGGCTTCAGACCTATAATTATTGGCAATAGAAACTTTTACTAGTAATAAACTTTTATGCACTTATGCATTTATGCTCGGAAATACGAAGGTTTGACATACGAGTTAAGTATTTTTATAGCTGTTGTAACAAAATATTGCTTGTAAGTTAAAATACGAAATGCTAAAAACGTTAAGAGCAGACACTGGTGCGCATTTAAATTTCCGAGTACAAAGTGAGTAATAATCTCAGTTGTTGTTCCGTCCAGGTACAAAATTAAGTCATTATACGGAACGACAAGTATTATTTAATTAATGCGTGGTTGGTACAAAACAATGGCTTGATTGTTCCACTGAGCGCTCTGTCAGCGAGACTCGTCGCCGCGCGCCCACTGCGCCCGCCCGAAGCGCGTTTGGTCAAAATTTTTCATTAGCCACGGATGAACTCAAACGATTACATAACCATAACGACTGCGGCTCCAATGTAGCTATATTTTAATTTATTGACATAGAAATTAACTTCAAATTAATTATAATTGTTTATACAGATAAATTTAATTTATTTGTCGCGTGTTTGCTTATGAAAGATATTAATTAAGCTATAATTGTAAACGAAGCTGGTTTTCAATGTTTACATTGATGCAATTTAATCGCTGCGGAATTGACTGCGTACTTTGAAGTGCCAGTAAATTCCTACGTAATATCGACACAATTATGTTTTTAAGTTTAAACTTTATCGTTTAGATCAGTGAGTGTAGTTGAGCACTGTGTGGCGTTACAGGCGGGGACGCGTCGCGTCTCTATGGCAACGGGTTGTTCCGCCATCTTGCCCGGCTTTTTGTGCCGACGACCACCCAACACGAACTCGCTACATTATTTTATTGTACAATAAACAAATTTATTGCTCCATATGGCTATTTATGTTTTTATTTATAAGGGTTTTTGTTAACAACCGAAAGAGATGTTAGTAATCTTTCGTGGGTAATTGCTTTTTAAAGTCGTTGTAGTTACGGTTGTAACCGTGACCCTTTGCAACCTCAGTAATAAATCTTCAGTCGATACAGTTAATACAAGTATGACGAATAAGTGACGATGATATTTCACTGATACTTTTTTGTTTGGTTTGAATTGTATACGAGTGCGACAATATTATGCTGAATCAAGTTCAACAGGAGCTCGAATTTTCGAGTTTTCACATGCAGCAATTTAAAATTAGTATTTTGGATATTCTAATGGAGAGATGATACAAAAAAATTACAAATATTCTAGCCATTCCTAGGCAGTTTTCTTTTGAGTAGATAAAGCTTCCTCCGACTCGTAAAGACATATTAAGTACGTATAGCAATGGCTTTGCTAGATATTCTTAGAACGTAACAATTAAATTCCTTAAGTAAACATACTAATCGCTGGAGAGTTAGAAAGACTTGATTCATTTATTTTTGTATTGTTCTGAAATATGGATACGTATAAAGTTTCAAGATCTAGTCACTGACCTTATGCTTACCTAAGCCTTAGTTCAGACATGCGGGAACCGCGCCTTTTTCTGGCGGTAGCCACGCGGTTATGTCTGAACGATTACTTAATAACTCATACATATAAGACCCGCGCAATTTCAGATTCGCATGGAAATCGCGCGTTTCCCGCCGTGTCTGAACGAGCCCTTAAGAATTGTGCACAAGTATCAGAGTTCCGTCATTGGAGAATGATTGGCGGCTGTTTGGAAGGTGTCCAGCATCAAGCGCTAAAAGTTGATGCCCTTACGTGCTCGTGTTTATGAATACTAACTAACTTCCTGTGTACTAAGGTATTGTTCTAGTCAATGAATTACTTGCCGGCTTTAAGGCTTTGCAAAGCAGTTAAATAATCCTATACTTTATATTTTTAACTCGTTATTTCCCCGCGATTCTGATCGCGTCTCGGGAGAAGTTCTTCCCATGCCCGGAAAAAGAATTTACTTACGTTACTCGGGGACAATCTAGCTTACAAATAGTGAAAAAAAATTATTCACTAGTTTCGGAGCCTTTGGGCTACAAACAAAAATGTTTTCTCTTTATTGGTATACATTTTATTAGTATTATATAAATAAAATAAGGCCCACAAACCGGGATAGATATCGATACCATGAATTGAAGAAGTGAGCAATAAATTCCCTCTTAAAAACGAAAAACATACCTATTAGGTGTTATCAAAGTCTTACTAAAAAGGAATTTGTCTTGTCCCTTTTTGGGTGAACTTTTAACACATATGCGATCTAGACAGATGGGTTTTACCATCAGATTTTACCATATGATTATGAAACCAAGAATGTCAAGGTACCACAGAGATAATCCGTGAAATTATTTTTAATCAATTTCATAGGTAGCTTTAATAAACAAAGGGAATAATATTATAGACGTAATAATATTATATCGTGTCTAAGAAATTTAAAATGTTCCATTTATAATAAACAAACTCTTCTCTTTTAGCAGAATGGCTAAAATCCTGCTACATATGTATCAATGATAATGGATGATCCTATTTGCTATCAAAAAGTTCATAATTCCAATAATACTTCCCACGGTAAGGAAATTGGACCTGAAGTACTCAGTAGTTGCACTACCATTAGATCAAAGATGGACGCTGTCAACTATAAACTTGCTACCATACCAGTTTATAGATTACTGCAAAAATCAATAAATACGAGATGAAATACCGCTTACAGACTTAATTGTCATCTTAATTAACCAGTACGTAAACAGTAATAACTAGAAGTGGAATACAAAGTACACATTATTAATATTATACTTTGACTGCGGATAATATCGCCGTGAGCAGTGTGCGGGCATTGATTAAAATAATTAAACTATAAGAGAATACACGTTAAGGTATTATAAACATGCATTAAGTATTAATTAAGTTGGTAACAAAAAATAGATTCTGTATCATTAATGGAAAATATCAGTCGGGCTTGCATTATGGATGCGTTCTGAGACGGTGACCATGCACACAGCGATTATTTTCAGGACATTTTGATTATTTTTAAGTGAAATTGTTAATTTTATTTCTTCATTTCACGATTATGTTATTTATTACAATAAATTCAAGTAAAATTTCCCTCTATTTTTATTTAGGTACCAGAAAAAAACTTCAATTTATTTTGTTAAAATAAAACAATGGTACTGCTGCTGGTTTTAAAAACATGATTCACAGTATAAATATTTCTAGCACAACATTTCCATTTATGTTACAATTTACGCACTAACGACACAATATGTTTACTACAATTGATTAATACGTCCTAGACCAGACCGAATACAATAAATCGGTCATGAATGAACATACGATAACTCAATTGTATATCGTAGTGTGACAGATGAATAGATAACTACCCCAAATATAGTAAACAATAAACTAGTATTGTAAGATAATACTCCGCTATAAATTTACAACAAACGCTACAATGAGATCGCAATAAAAGATAAGCATTGAACGGTTGTCCACGAAATGCTCACGGACACTATAGTAACCCGTTTTGCTTTTACTTACGCTGAATAATAATCAGCTGATTCATTTTACGTTTCAGGGGACAATAGAAGTGGTCTGCATGTCCTGAATAAATGTAGAACGATGGTGCGCCTACATTGGAGCAAAGTGGCAGATGTAGTGAATTATAAGGACATTTAGATGCACGTCCATAGCCGGCCAGCATAGAGACGTCAGGGGACCACCCACCGCGCACCTGGCTACCAGCCCATCCTACTCGGAAACAGACTTATCGCACTAAACTGATGTTATTAAAATAACACTTACAACGCGTTGTTATGATTTGTTTGAATTGGACAACTGATATCATATTGTTGACTTTTATACGTGGTTTTTTATAACGTGTGTATAGCAATTCATATTTTTTGTGCCTGATGGTTGTAAATTCGTTAGTGTTGAATGATTTTTTAACGTCTACAAGACTTCTTCTTCAAGAGATCCTTAAATTAAGGTCGTTGAACTGTCGTAACAGAACTTTAAAAAATATATATTACCTATGTCTAAATTATTATGCAATAGCTAAATAATTAATGTAAAATTACTTTCTCCTGTAATAGCTCGCAAAAGAAAAGAAACATAAAGGGTCTAACTTTTTGGTAGTAAGACCAAAATTGTCCGATTCTCCCCTATTCTTGCAAACCCTCTCACGTCGTTTTAAATATTCACATTTTACAATATCCAAGATAACTTAGTTACTCAGTAGGTCCGTTAATGTAACAGTAAGCTTGACTCGTGCATTACTTGGAACCACGCACGCCTGGTGTAAATGTTATTCATCGAGCTGATAGCATCACTCCACGTTGTGACAGTTGACAGCACTATCTACGAGTAGGTACTTCCCTTTCCTTTTGTCCACTTTTACGACTTGCCCGGCATTGTAAACAGGTGGATTTGGTTTTGGAGTGTTGAAGTACTTGCTGATGTTATTTTTAATTGGTTTGTTTTGACTGGTACTAATTACTGTAGTAAAATAAAAATGCGGCTTCATTATGAGGTTTGAGATACGACAAAGTTAACTTTAATCTCCTAATCACATGCGCTGGCTATTCAGCCTACAATATTTTACACACAGGTTTACCTTATGTAAACTGATTCGTGTGCTAATAGTGAAGGCATAAATAATCCCATTATTTTCAATTTGTACATTTACCGTATTTCGGCTCTCTGAACGTATTCCTTCTTTTCAAGTGCACTGAAGGCGAAGCAAATTGCACAAAGTAAAGAGCATACCTGTCTGGCTCTCGTAGTTTTGCGGCTCTTCCCGCTGAACTGACAAAAGCATATACAAACGAAATACGGAAAAACAAAATCCACAAAATCGTTTTACCTTGGATAACTTTAATCGTGGCAGATAATAAATGCTTCCATATAAGTTCAGTAAATATAAAATGGTAGTCTTAGAACCCACCGCGCTGTCACCTGTCATCATGTAAGTTGTCCTATTACCGCACTATTACGATAATAAATTGCATAGTTTTTATGGAACCAGTCGCATATCGTAGCTGCGTAGTGCATTAGAAAAGTACACGTTTAATTGTAGGCTACGTCGTAGCGTCGTAGCACCCGTTACGCGATAGTTGCTCAACGTGCAGGTAAAACTACAAATTGTTTAATTCAGTGTATCGTGCGTCTAACTCGGCAATTTATCCAATTAGGCGTCCGCCGACCACCCACCGCGCTCCACTATTAAACATAAATTATAAATAATTTGGTAAAGTTTATTTTGGCTCTCGGTCCAAACTGATTGCTGCGGTTAGGAAGCTTGTGGATGAAATGTTCTCCAGGATATACTTTGTTTGATTTGTTATTGCTAAGTTGTTTTGTGAAACTATTTTGTAGTTACTTAGATAACTTACA
The DNA here is from genome assembly GCA_002382865.2 of Heliothis virescens. Lineage (NCBI taxonomy): Eukaryota > Metazoa > Arthropoda > Insecta > Lepidoptera > Noctuidae > Heliothis > Heliothis virescens. The sequence goes on from NWSH02000517.1 coordinate 5,249,549, forward strand.
TTTACATCCTCGTAATACTACCATCATTGAGCCATTACAATCATTTTAATCGCTTTACTTCATGACTCCATTACAAACCCAATAAAACCATTGAAATAATGTGTTTATTATAAGGAAATGTGATACGCAAGATCAATTTATTAATTTGTTGCATGGAATCATATACGTTAATCCATAAACATTAATATTGTTAATGATAGAGAAAATGATACCGTATGGCGCCACAAAGCAGTCACAACTTAGGAGCTTTATAGTAGGCACGTAAATTAACGGACAGCGAGTTCTAAATCAAAGAATTTATGGCGGTAACTACTACATTATTTAACGAGGGGCCGGCGTGACATGTTTTTATCAAGATGTCGCTGCGAGGTGCGAAACCGAAGAGCGTGCAATTAAAATACTCCAAGTGGTTGATTTACGTACGACGCGCGCGCGCATACATGAGCCGCCAAACTAATGTATGTATCAACTGCAAACGCATACGTTTTATTGTTCACCCATTCATACATGTAAACACATTTTACGAGTCATCCGGACGTGGGTTTTGTAAACGACGACTATGTATCACCGACTGATTCATTTGGACGCTCACCCACAGTAAGATGAGTCCAGGATTTAAAGCCAGAGTAAACGATGTGGAATTTATACCATTTTGTAGTTAAGTATAAACAACTATTAAGTTTAATATCTAAAGTCAAGAAGAAAAAAAATATTTTGGTCAATCTTGCTTAACGTGCATTGATGCTGATCATTGTTTCTTATAAAAGAATATATATTTTCAGGAACATTTTTAAAGAACGACTATTTAACTGTCCATTCGCTGTCCTATTACTTATTCGAAGTGCCATTCTGCCCTTGATCTGTCTAGTCATGTGCGTGTGTGTGTGTATGTATGCAAAATTACCGTATTTCGGTATCTAAATTCATCTTGTGACACGTTTCTCAGTTTACGAGGACTATAAAATGGTATGGCGACATGCGCGTCAGCCGCGCGCACTCACAACATGCCAATGAGCCGTCAATACCTCCACTTAGCGCATTAAAAATCTATCTAGAAGTGACAGACGCCAGATAACCATCTGACCACAGATTACCTTACGCGATACGATAAATGAATAATGGTAATGCGTATTTAATTGTTCCCAAGGATGCCCGCAGCCTTATCCAGCGATGTTTAAGTCTGTGTGTGCATTGGCTGGCTAAAATTCAGGTCGGCACGGTGCACCATGGCGCGGCGCCATAAATTTGTCAATGTCACGCCTGTCGACAGCACGACTACTGCTAATTTTTATTAAACATCGTGATCGCTGACCAGAATGACAAAAGGCAATCATGAATGCGAGTTAGATGCATGTCGCATACGACATTTTAAAGGACTGCATCCTTTCTACATCTATCTTCACTATAACTGGCCACTGAAGCTTAACTTATGACTTAATCATATTTTCAATTATGTACTTTCCTTGTACCTACTTCACTATTGCTTATTTCCCAAGGTCTGATCTCATAATTGAAACATTTCACAGGATGGTCTCAATCCCGTACCTCACGCGAGCTTCTAAGAAAATGTATAGAGCGACGCCCCGCTGCGTCTTCGGCCGAAGTGTCAAAATGTCCAAGTTTAGCCACCCTTAAGAAACCAAACAATAGGAATACTTTAGAACGGATTGTTGTAGGAATTAGATCTCTATGATCAGTGAAATAAGATATACAGTATTGTTATGACGGACATATCTATTGTGGTGTTAGTATATTTGCGGTCCCTAATATCGCGAGATCGATCTATCTGTTGCATTATGGGTGGATTGAATTCAATAGGGACGTTTACACCTCCACGGGTTCTGGGAAGGTTGTGCACCCCGTGAAATCGAGTTGTCGTCAGGTGTGGCTTGAGATGTTAATCCGATTGACTTTATATTATCTCTCTAATGCAGTAAAGTTTCATTGTTGTTATTGGTTCTCATCAATCAGTAACTAAAGATATCTTTATGGCTTTTCGATAAAAATGTACATGTAAAATTCAAGCCATAGAAAATAACGATGTCATTTTAAGACTTAGGTATGTTAGGGAAAGTCAATACTAGAAAACACGAATAATTACTAAAGAGGAGGATCGGTAAAAATGGACCATCAGTTGTAAACTAATGTCGCTAATAAAAATGCTAATGTAGTTGTACAAATACTCAATAAAATTGGCATCAATTAGATTTATAAAAGTCGACTTAAAAGCATTTACTTTTCGGCAAAACTGTGAGGGAGGCATTTTTAATTGATTATCTGTTTAGAAGCTACTTTAAAGTATAAGTGATGAAAGAAACATTCTCTCTCAATCCATTCGACTTTTGAATAGTTTTTATGCATTCTACAACCTCTAGTATGGGATTGGTTCACTTGGAAGGGCACTAATTAAATGTTTATGGCGCGTTTACGTATATCACATGCTTTGGGATTTTAAGCACACGATATCAGCATCAGCCTCAGAATACTAATATGGCCGCTATATTTGGTAATCCCCTGGTCCTGGATTATATTCCAGTCGCGTTTCGCGAAAACATGGTACGGTTAAACTTAGTTGAGGATTCAGCTTATGTCTCCTTCCGCGCCGTCAATCAATTGTCACATTTGTCATTTGAATAGGGGCTTCGAGTGGTTATGAATTGTTGTGTCACTTGTGTAAGAAAATGCATTTTATGTATATCATTTAAACTTATGCAGAAAAACGTCACAATTGATCTTGATGTTCCAGTATTATGTTAGAACTGAAAATTAAGAAGTTAAATTGGGTAGCACAGAAATAGTCCTGAAGAATCAGCAGTGGGTCGTTACATTCACGTTCTATTGATCATATAACTTTTTTACTCAAAACATGTTTTATCGAATGGGTCATTGAGTAGTTGTCTTTGTGCAATTTCTTGGTAATCAATGTTCAATTACAACAGTGTCTAGTGTCGAGTGCAGGGGGACAGGGCGGCAATCAGTCAGTGCGGCCGCTAAATAAATTCATTAGTTAAATCACCGCCGGCGGTGTTTTGTGTCGGCAACATCAAAGGCCCAGCCCGCCGCCCTGCCGGGGGCGCGCTCGTCCAACTTTTTACTCAGAAAACTCTGTAAACAAAATGATATGGTGCGTCCGAATGTTTGATCCGCCTTTATTATCTGTATACAGAGGGAATGTTTAGCTAGCAAACGTACTCTCTTTGTGGTAATTGTGGGGATGTAATAACTTTTGTGAGTGCGGGTAAACAACGCTTTGAAGGGTCTCTGAGTTTCTGGAGTTCCATCCTATACTCGTGGACACCAGTCTGTCAATACTAAATTTCCCCATTACTTTACTGTTTGCGTTTTGCAAATGCCCGAAGGCGCTTGTTGTTTGTATTTGATTTTCCGTGCCCTCGTTTCCACTACGGCATCAAATTATACCGTCGATATCGGTAATGATAGTGTATTCGTTGTGATCCGGTGGCATTCGTAGCAGCTTCATTCAATGCTTTTATTTTGCCGCTCAGCTTCCCTCTTCCTCTCAATTGTGTGAGCGAGATAGATTCAATATGTGTGTGGTCCTCCAGCGAGGGGGCTCGGCTATTTCCGTCTCGCTTCGGCCGACTTCGGTCCCAAGACGGCAACATAATCGTTCGAATCATGATGGCGGCTCAACAAACATCCAGTGTACGCATTCGAAGCTCGAATCAGTATTGCCCGAGCCGTGCCGCTGTCAACACGCGAACGCGACGTCATTTTTGTTATGAAACTCGGTATCGTTCCGTGTTTCGTACGGTAAAGTGATAGATAGAAGTGACGAATCCTGGTGTACAAGTGTGTGGTTATGTGGCGGCGAGTGATATGACAGCGTGCGCCGCCAGACGGACCCCGGCCGTCTTCATGAGGATACTGGTGACAAGCCTGGCCCCGAGATCATGGTGGCTCCCGATTCCGAGGCTCCTGCGAATCCTCGGATAGCGGCCGCCGCGCACGAGAGCCCCTCCGCCGCCGAGGCGCGCCACAGCGCCGACCTGTACATTCGTACCAGCTGGGTGGACGCTGCCTTAGCGCTCTCCGAACTTGAAAAGGTGCAGTGTTCACTAGATACACAACAGTTCAGTGTTGAGTTTCAATTGTCATATTGCACGTGTGATTGTTTTTCTGCGAATGCCAATCGCGTTAAGGAACGCGGCAGCGCAAAGCGGTGGCGCCGACTAGCGGTAACTGTGCGTACTATCAAGGCCGCGCGTATTTTGTAATGAAAAACATCTAGGCTACCTACTTACTAAGAAGAAGACATTATCAACTTGACGTGCTACATTTATCAAATGAATAAATAACAGCTCAAGTGCTGAAAAAATAACAACAACAATAACAACAAATGACTGTTCCAATTTAGCTTCTTCTCCTCTCGAGAAACTCTCTTTTCTTTTTTATTTAGAAATAATAGGTGAAATTAAGACAGATACCAACTCCAAAAAATTAAGCACACGACATACAACGCCACAAAGTCCCCTGCAAGCCTCTAACTAAACAAATAGAATGAAAGGCTAAAGTTTTTATAGAAATCCTTGCAATTGTCGAGGTGAGTAGGCACGTCGTGTAACATACCACAGTGGCAGACGGGTTCGGGGAAGGTAGCGCTTTCCTAGAAGGCCGCACGCACGCCCCGCGGTGGTCCGCACCCCTACCAGCGACATTCGCGAAACTTCCACTCTGAAATGTCTCAAGAGAATATCCACAGATCGCATAACCATACAACAGGCCCCTTTTATAATTTTTAGGACCCTTTTGTTTTTAAATACACTCTAAAATATTTAAAGTGATTCCAAAAACATTATCAAAAGGTATATTATCGTAGCTATAACCGTAGTAAACATTTATGGAAATCATAAAAACAGCTGTATTCTGTGGTAAGGTTAATGTATCGTACCTTTAGTGGATGTGTAGTTACTTATAATGTAGGAACTTGGTCGGTCGTATGCAAGATGAAGCAATTAAGGCGCAGTGGGAGCAAGGCGCGCGGGGGGCTGCGCACGCGCAGCGCATCGGCGCCGATAGAGACATCAACGCGGACCGCACGCCGCACCCGCGCACACTAACATAACATATACAGCCTTATTATTTTCCAATATCATGTTTGTTTTGGAATGTATTACTCAAACGTATAATCGGAAATTGGATGAAGTAATTAATTAAGATTCCTTTTCATTCTTGACATGAAATGGTTGAGAACTTAATCAATCACAGCAAGTAACATTTACTCAATTGTGATTAGAATATCATAATCGTAATTTAATTTCCAAAATTTGGGTCTAAATAGATATTAAAACTCCTCTCAAGTTATGAACAAACATTTAAATTACATAACTGCTTCCTCAATATAAAAATAAAAGAATGCTATTCTACGAAGTTTTATGTCTGACAAGACCGCACAGAGCTCGCCTCGTGGAATTGAGACATCTTGTGGTTTCCGATCTTATATCTCTTTCCTTCGTAGCAAAGGGGCAGTTTCTTTCCCTTTCTTTAAGGTTTACATTCCATCTCTTTTCCACTAGTTTTTCCCACATATCGTCTGTCTTCGTCCAAACATTGCGTTCACAGGCGGTCGGCAGCTGCGTTGGAGACCTATAAATGATTGTACATCCACAATTTTTAAAGGTGCGTCTTTCGGGACGACCTGCTCATTATGTATTGGTCCAAACATGGTTTTTAAGGTAGTCTTAAATCTTGCCAATGTAGCTTTTTGTGAAGACAATTTGGTAGAACTTTATAAGGATGTCCAATTTTGAGAGGATGGGAAGAATTGTCTGATGGACTATGAAATGCATGTGGTGGCAGCAATTTTGATATCAGATTACAGTATGCATTATGCGGGGCGCCACAACACGTGGCTTACACACATCATTGCACTCTGCAATTTTCCCCATCACTGACCGTTGCCTCCATCTCAGTAGCTTTACAACACCAGGTGTTTTTCCCCTTGTTTTAGTAACCAATCAAGTGTAAATGGAACTTTCTGGTTCCGCATCGACGTGAGATGTAGGTATTTGGAAATGAGTACTTCTTCAATAATAACTAAACCTCCTTATTAGTTTGGCTTGCAAAAGTTTTGGGGTTATGATTCCTTGAACAGAATCAAAATTTGGATTTCTTCTGATATGACTAGCGGATCATCAAAATAATCTTAAAACTTCTTCGAATAACGAATTTGGTTAATACTGCATATCTGAAATGACTCCAGAATTCCGACAAATGTGTCCAGATATTTTCTATCTTCCGATCTTAACTATTAACCTAGTGCTTTATCGATGTTATCGCTATCACATGGCAGCTGGAACCGGTTACGTGGTCCACCTAACTTGGCAACTTTCTCGATGTTATTGAATGCTTTCCGCTCAGGATTGACATTGAACAAATCTCTCCACTATTGATTTGCAAATGCTTACTTACATGGTTATAGTAACTTGTCAAGCATTAGGTTGGTCGATGTTTCTCAATCGAGGGCAACTGAGATTGCGATACTACTTTGATTTCAAAATGTTTTTCTAATATAACTTTTAACGTTATGGAACATGATAGAACCCAAATTTTATACTGTAGATCAGCGTAGTTATTTCAACAGTTTCCTCGAAGCTTTTACATGCAGGTGATCGTAGTACAGGAAATGAGATGCGACGATGTCTCAGGAGAATTGTCACATTCACAGCTGGTGCTCAGATTATGTTGTCGATTCTTTGGAGAAACATCTATGAAGCAAATGTTTTAACAAACAGATGATACTTACATGAAATTATTGATTTGACCCTCAAATGTTTAAGGTTTAGTACGTAGGCACTTACTAAAAGATTTGAGAGTGATTGCAGTGTGATAAAAAGCTGCGCCAAAAATGTTTGTTTTGATCTGTCATAAAATTTTAGTGGACTCTCAATATTTGCCTATTACGTGTTACGTGTGTTAAGTGTTATTTTCCATGACACTAAAACAGTTTTCTAAGTACCGAAGAATGAGGCTCTTTGATGTCTCCTATTCAGATATGTGCGTAGAATTACGTAAAGAATTTAAAAGTGTCATTGACATTCAGTGGCATTGGCAAGTGGCGCGCCGCCGCCGGTGGCCGGCTGGCCAATTGGCCAAACGTGATGTCCTTGACGAGGGCCATTCGAATCTTTAATCATACATGCACTCTACACAATGTAGCCTGGAAGCGATAAAACATGCCATAAAATTTCTTTTTATCTTTAGGTACAACGGGTATTGTTTTTCTCGAGCCTCTTTTATTCACACACACGAATCATCCGTTTTCCGTGAGTGTGAAAGCGCAAAACACATAAATGACATAGTCATTAATATGGTAACTAAGCTTTCCTATTGGTTGGCTACAATTTTTAACACGAGCTACAGTTAGACACCGGATTATTCTGCTCATTAAGGAACTGTTTTAGACAACGTTAAGTACTTCGCTTTGGGTCTCAGAGTCTCTTGAAAGGCATTAGCGAACTTTCTAGAGAAAAGTTTAAGTACTTAATGTTCTTAACCTTTTCTTTTACATCTCTCTAAGTTTGGTATTGTGAAATCTAAAAAGGCGTTTTATTGTTGATGGAAAGTTTGAAACACAGGCTCGTGTATTGTAATGGGATGATGGGCGACACCCACGGCCCATTATATGCAGATGTAGGGAGCCGGCGTGATGGGTGCACGTCGATGGTACCGCACAGGATGTCGGAGATCCCGCCAATCACACCACTCACTCTGCCCGTGTTCACTCTCAGCTCGCTCGATTGATAACTCCGACATGACAGATTTGAATGATGCATCGCCCGCACTCACTGGGATATGGCGCACATTCCTGACGTGTTTTTAGATGCAATTTCATCCAACAACAATATGATTTATTTTCCTCAAGTATCTAAAAGTCTTGTAGTTTTATTTGAGAGATTTGATCTATATTTAGAACTTCAGACCATTGTTAATTAAATTATTACGCAATTGTCGTTCAAGAGTAATATGAGTATTTCGTAGCAGTTTGAGCATTTAATTACCAAACTAAAACTCACTCGCGTGTGGGCTACCAGATAAATTTGACAATAACTGAATATCATTATTTTGAGACACTTTATGGAGTAATTAAATTGAGACAATTATTACACCGCGTTTGACCTCAGATAAGAAACAAAGTCAGCCGGCGAGTACTTGCATATTATCGTACGGCCTATCGCTTGGTATTCATCACTAAAATTATCTCAGAACTGTTTCCTGTAACATGATAAAGAGTTGTTTATGTAATAGTTTATTAATAAATAGCAAATTATTCAGAAATCGTTGGACAGCCGTATCAAATAGTGACAAAGCGTCGATGTGTAGTATGGCGGCTATACTATAGCCTACACAGCGATCTGATTTGATGCTTGCCGGGAGCCTCGATCGTGAGAACGTGCTCCTAGTGGGCCAAACTCTTATCTGCAGGAAGCGCGGTCGCCGGCGCCGGCGCATCGCGGATTACACATTGTAAATAATCCCGTAGTACTTGCGTCAGCAGTTTACGTGCGAGCATCGCATGGTTTCTCGTTACTGTTTGAATGAGACAGGTACAATCGCACTCAGAGCTGTTACCTCGGTGCATGTTATGCATATGTGTACCAAATTTGGTGCATGAATGAAGCAGTGTTGGGTGGTGGTGGTGCTGCGGCGTGGTAGCGTGTCGCGTACGCTCCACGTGGGTCGCGCGGCTCGCGGGCGCGGGGCGCGGGCGGCGCGGGCGCATTCCGTCCGTGACGTCACGCCCACCCAGCGCGCCCGACATTCACCTCGCCCGTTCGCCCGCACCGTACCCGGACCGTTCTACGACTCTCCACTGTATCTGCCATTATTGCTGCTACGATTTATTTATTTACGCTCGGAAGCTAAACAACACGATTCGGTGGGAAATATCGGACAGTTCAGCGAACTCACTAACTGCAGTAAATCAGGATGATTGAGCATAAGCGCCTGGAACTTGCTGAAATCACTAATGATGTTTTGATTGCTGCAATATTTAATGATGTTACGGTTCGGAGTCTGCTTATACGGTTTGCAGCATGTAGTCTGTTCAATTTTGTATTTAGGTAGAAGAAATACGATTTTTGCTAAATCTTGCCAAGTTTTTATATGGCCTATGTTCTGTAGGTATGTAAAATAATTATTTTGGTCAATAACCTTACCCTTTGCCGAGAAACAGAGGAAATTAATATCATATTAAGAAAGTGGGTAAATTAAATATGAAACTGCTAATTATTTCTACATTATCGTTCGACGTCTTATCGAAATGACCATTACTAAAGGGCAAACGTACCCTTGATCGCTTAATCGCTGCGTTCAACACGAGACGTCGATTGAGTTATTATTATGCAATTAGTAAGCGCTTCACGAGATTCGGAGTGTGTCGGACGCTGGTGTGCCGGCGAGCGGCGCCACTGCTGCCCGGCTCCGGCCGGCTGCCGCCCAGCCCACTCTCATTAATCACAATCAACTCAGAAATTATTTCGACGTTTAAAGAGTTCAATGTTATAATATCTACCGCCAAAGCGATCTCATAATCTGTGTGCTTATTGATATAACATCGGAACATTCATAAACCGACATGTTTGGTCGGTGACACAGCATTTATGGCGGCTACTGTTCTGCCGGTCCTGACTACTGCCACCGATTCTTATTTAACAAAAAACACCGATGATTAATATTAGATCGGAATGGTATATTAACATTAGTTTGTTGTTTTGCAGGGCAACATCGAGGGCGGGCGCACGTCGCTCTGGATCCGCGCGTGGCTGCAGGAGCAGTTGTTCATACTCGGCTGCTTCCTACAAGGCGACGCGGGAAAAGTCCTTTTCGTGGCTATACTCGTGCTGTCTACATTCTGCGTCGGCTTGAAATCCGCGCAGATACACTCGAGGGTCGACCAACTCTGGGTTCAAGGTACGTTAAATTGTACTTTACAGTGTATCTTTGATCTTTATTGGTCGTGTACGTTGTAAGGGTGAGGCACATCACGATAGAGACATTGTGGCACATTGTGCATCTTGTGGAATACCAATGCAGGTGACAGGCGCGTCTGTGGAGCCGCTTCCGTCTGCGCGGACGTGCGCGGCATGCGCGCCGGCACTACAGAGCGCGCCGCGGTCTGTAAGCGCCCTTATAAGCGCTCTAAACTTGAATTTAAATTCGTCAATCAACAATCTGAATGGGCATTTGCGTCCGGTACGCCACTCGATTTAGTCTAATTGTATTTCAATGTCTTCGCATTGTGTTTTAGATGTAATATTATTTACATACGTTTTTGAATGGTAAACGTTTCCAATAAACTCATTAGAATGTTGTATTGTTCAATTGACTTTGCCTCAATAACTCTTATACATATATGCAATAAGTAGCAGTGTGCAGTCAAATAATCGTAATTGAATATTTCTTTATTGTTTTATTCACACACTTCAGTTGTTTAGTTAACGTTTAGCATGTTGCTACGACGTAGCAAACACGTTTGTGATTTTGAAAAACAAAGATTACCCAAATTGTTACAAATGTAAGAAAGTTAGTACCTATACGACAAAGACTAGCATTTTGAACACGTAAAATAGTCCTAACATTTTTCGTGACAAAATATACGTATGTATGTCATAGTTACAACGTTTTTCGTGAAATTGGTATCTTTCTTCGTCGTAGCCATGAGATTATGCCGTTGCCGTTGAAAAGTGCATTTAATATCTTAAGTTTATAGCCTATTCTAATATTATTGATTTATTCATAAACTCTATAAGACAAGCATAAAAAAATCCTAAATCAGTTTACGACTACGAACCGCCAAACAATTTATTCGTAGCAAAATCTCGTAGCAAACAATTGTAGGGCGACACCGCTTGAACTACTATTTGTGATATGACAATATAATTCTTATCCACAGTAATAGTATCTGTACTCTCAGTGAAAACTTTTCTCATTATCTAAAATAATAATATTTGTGCTACTTATTTAATATTAAAATTAATTCACATAAGCGTAGTAACGCGGCGTAGCAGCGTAGTCCTTAGTACTACATTTTTTTTTACTAAATAATATTTACCAAATAACTTGAAATTAAATTTCCGAAAAACAAGTAAATGAATAATAAACACTGTCGGCGTCCGTCGGCAACATTTCGCACTCCGTCCACGTACGGTCGTTGCACGTACTTGCTTGATTTATATTCATTGCTGTGAATTATTAATTTACCTAACAATCTTTTATTGATGTGAGGACAAGCGTGTGTAGTTTATTCACTTTCCGGGTTGGATAGCTTATTGTTATGACGGTAAATATTTCTTTCGAAGAAAATCAATGCCACTTCTTTGGAAAATGGGGCTGCCTTCAACTTAAAGCGTTTGATTAGAAAAAGCTCTTATGATAGGGTTCTAAAGTTTGTGAGTTAGAAGTATCGTCCCTTATCACGTATATAAAAGTTTTTAAAAGCGTTCAATTAAGTGAAACAATAAAATAAACAGAATTAAGTCATATACTTGTTCAATACCAATTAATTGGTCGTTTTTTATGGTTTTATCGTATTGCTGTAAAATATCGCGTCGCACTTCAACTTGTTTTTATTTTGCTTTTATTTGTCAGTTTTGATGTCTCCGAGCTATTAAATTGTTTATTTATCTTTCAGTAAAGTTTATCTTTCTGTTTTAGTATAAGACTTCGTGGTTCCTTATATCATAAGGCTTTCGTTTAAACTTGAATGTAAAAACGTAAAGATTTACTAAGAATAGAAAATAAAGTTAATAAGAAAAGCCAGACTTCATGTACAGTTCAAGATTTTAAATCCTCAAAGGTATATTTATATTTTAAGATGCATACGTTTATTATGATCCCGGAACAGCGACAAGACGTGAGCTCCGCGCATGCGCGCTCGAACACCAAGTATCTCTTATGGACACATACCACCATTAAACTTCACTATTTATTGTCTACCAGCGTTTGCTTTCAACTTCTTTGATGTAACGTAAAGCTCGTTAATCCATTTAATTGATATGGCATGTACCACCGTCACCAGGATGTTATTTTAAAGTTATAACAGCCAGCATCGCAAATTATTTACACAACTCAAACAATTAATTCCGATTAAAGAAACGACGGTACATAAGTGGTACTTGAATCATGATATCTGAAAGTGGTTCAATCAGAACCCATTTTATAACACGAGGAAAAATATTATTAATACAACGCGAATAAAATGAGAAATTAAGATAACAGTCGTAAAATGTTCCGTCTTTAGTAAGAAGTATAAACAGCTGACGTTTACGATTGCGAATGGGCGTAAGAGCCATATTGATGATACGCGAAACTGTAACAGTGATATAACACAACTGTATTGTGAAAACGTTGTAAAAAGAGCGATTTTTAAAACAATTAAAACTCTTGGAACCCTCCTTTTTTTATATATCGATGGGAAATCATCAGTATGACCCCTCCCGCTGTGGGTGACAGCGGAAGGGAGTGTCAGACTTTTACTGACTAAAACCCACCGTGTTCCTTCGGGAGCCCTTTGTGTGCCAGGGCCGCGGTAACTCTTTCGAACAACCCGCAGCCCCGACGGGCGACGTTTACGATTGCGGAATGGGCGTAAGCCATATTGGATGATACGGCGAACTGTAACAGTGAATATAACAAAATGTATTGTGAAAACGCTTGTAAAAAGGCCGATTTTATAAACAATTTATAAACTCTTGTGAACCCTCCCTTTTTTATATAT
>NWSH02000517.1:5264137-5289445 GCA_002382865.2 Heliothis virescens
TATATCGATGGGAAATCATCAGTATGACCCCTCCCGCTGTGGGTGACAGCGGAAGGGAGTGTCAGACTTTTACTGACTAAAACCCACCGTGTTCCTTCGGGAGCCCTTTGTGTGCCAGGGCCGCGGTAACTCTTTCGAACAACCCGCAGCCCCGACGGCACGAAACCTCCTTGAAATCCGAAAAGGATGCATAGCAGTAAATAACTGAACTTTTTTTTCTCATTTCGATCCTCTAAAATGTTGGGTGGTCCCAGGTTTATGAATGTAAGCAATGGTATCCATTAATCGACTAGTATTTTTATTTTTCGAAGAGTATTTTTTAATTGGACTGTGACGTCATGAAATAGGTTGGAAGGAAGAGGCGCGAGTGCAACTTCCGTGATTGCAACATCCCGGGGAAGGTGTACCTACTTGATCACGGAGATAACGTAGTATCAAGTACCTACTTAGTGCATATTTAGATAAAGTTCCCAGGCTTTGGCCAGTATTCTAAACTTTATATGTTACTATCGCAATTATTTATGAGTTACATGAATGAATAGATAAAAGTATGGCTTTTTTATGGAATTAAGAAAAAAAACTAGTGGTATATTGGTGAATTATTTTTATTTATTGTTTACGCCGTTGCTTTCAGCATTTTTTCCAAATGATAAGGATCTAAAAGCTTTACGTTCTCGCACAAAAATCGTCAGGAAAGGAATCTAAAAAAACTCGCAAAAGGGCGGACGTAACAAAAAGGAAGCGAACGATTTTATTGAAGCACCTGCTTCAACACCGGCACAACACCACGACACAGATAACGAAACTTTATTCGCGATGTTCTCAAAGATTTAAAAGCTTGTACCCACTTCACGATGAATTTTATCGAATTTATAAATCTTAAGCCTTTTCTCTGAATAATGCGATTGAAATGTCAATTTATATTAAGTCGTCGGCTACTGTCCAAACAATACAAACACATCGAAAGGTAACTGCCTCCCAGACGTTATCGCGGAACAAAGCCGGCACAGTTAAACAATGCCGAAGGTCCCGAGTCGCCTAACAACTTAATTAGGTGGCCCGCGGCCGCCCGTAAATATCCCTACGTAAAATTACGACCAATAAAACTAAAAAAATGTATAACATTTCTATTGACTCACAAAAAACGAGGGATCTGATTGTCCGGTCGCTTTTGTGTGAAGACGCCTCGCTGCGCGCCACGCTCGCCCATTGTGTGCCGACCCCTCCTAACCTGAGCTGTTCCCTCTGTTCTATTGAGGATGGGATGTGGTCGAGTTCTATGTAAACTGGTGTTTACTTGTGCAGCGTAGAGAATCATTATAGTACCTATTATTTGCGGAACTTGAAAGGACTTACGGTACCTATTCTGTTAGCTAGACAATTGAAAACAGTTTACCTGCACGGTAATTAAATTTTGAACTGCAAGACAGTATTGTCTTAGATCTCTTTTATGAGCATTTCAATTACTACCTATATGAATATAAAATATAGGTATTACAAAAGCGTCTATTTGACCACAAAAAATATTATTGTTAAGTTACAATGTCTCACGTTATACGTCTTGTAACATATGGTAAACCACACTCGACCTACTAAGTTTAAGTAAACACTCAAGTGCACGCCAATAAACAGAGATAGAGGTAGGTAGAAGGCTATATTCATGAACAGCCGGCTAAAGTAGGCTGTAAATGTTCGAGGGGCCTCGTAGATGCAGTTACGTAGTTAAGTCAGTGTGGTTCGAATGTCAAATGAGATGTGGCACACGTGTTATTTGTAACTGATACATAATACGGCTTGGTATAATCTGTCGGGTGATTACTCGCACGGCCACGCCACCGCAACGCGGCGATCTCGCTCGAGCCTCGCTCCTACTCGCTATGGAACTTCTAAATGCGGCTATTTTTTGTCCAAAAACCGGCCTCAAGCTCGATCGATTTAGCGACCATGACCGAAATGTTACAGATTTCTCTTATACAAATCTTGCGTTTGATGTAACGTACAAGTCCTTAGACATCTACATTGGTACGGATAGAAAGCTTTAGAACCAGTTCTTCAGTATTGATATAGTCGTAGTTGTGTGTCGCACTTGATGTGTCAATTAAAGGTTCGGAGAGCGTGCGCTAACAAAGTCGCGTCATGGCTGTGCGAGCGCTCACGCGGGCCGCAAAGGACGCGGTTTGTTTATTCCGCCATCCATCTGTTGTCTACGCTCTGGCTAATTTGCATAGAGGGCCAGCGGGGGCGCGCGGGGCGGGGGCCGGACCACACGGGCTCGGCACGGCGGCGCGCGGGTGGCCACAACCACATGCGCGAGCGCACGTACCGCCGCACTCCCCTCGTCCTCGGATCGTCCGCGACGTCATTCATTGCAATTGTCCGCGATGCTCGTCCGCTACCACATCGAGTAGAAATGTTGTGATTATCGACGCACACGCATCGAGAATGCAATAAAAGGTTTGAGATTCGCATTGATTATTGTCAGCGTACATTGACAGATTTAGTTACCATTCAAGCGGTCATTACGCATTGTGTTGTCAGAAGAGCTGATTGTTATGTTGACTTATGCAATAGCTATGTACACTGGATGATAAGCGCAAGTGTAGCTAAACTGTATAAAGACACCGCCCCCGCTGCCGCTGGCGTGATAACGCGCGATACGGTGCGGTGAGTGTGAAAGCTGTACTCTGGCAGACAGACGCGATAACCCTGCGTGACCTTGCGATGTTTCCGTGCTTACTGCCCACCCTATGGCGTTATTACATTTGTATCAGAAATCTTCTTTCTTCGAATATTAAAAATTATATTGTGAATGAGAACTGCCTTTAAATCCTGAGGAATTTGAAGGTCAGCTTCAGATGTCACAGGTTAAAGTGGTCACGACAAAAGTCAAAGAAAGCGCCTCGGTAGTTTCGACAGGCGTTGGAACTTCGGCTTACTTTTGCCACAATGTAGCACCACTTGCCTATGAACATCGATACTGATACTTAATCCAGCTGACGCGATCCAACATAAGCGTGGCATGCAGAGTCGTAAATCGCGCCCACGGCTCGGTAGGTGTTAAAATAGAGGCGCCCTGTGCGGCCCAGCGGCCCACCGGCCCACCACGCCATCTCGCCACCACGCTCGATTCCATTCCACTTGCTTTATGATAATCCCTAATATCCGGCACGAGTGCTATGTTTAGCCTGAATGATTACGAAACGAACGCCCGCGCCCTTCACTTGGAACGGCACTTCCAATGTTGATTTTTCTACGTCGATAGTTTTAACTGACGCTTACATTTTATGTGGGTTTGTTGGCTAAGTTAAACTTACATGCCTTTACGAGCGAGGAAGGCTGGAATATTTCAGGAGATTCCTAACATAGTTAATAGTTGTTGTTTTTCTTTTGATCCAACTGATTGATTTAGAGCCTGTTTTGCACTGCCCGGAATGCAAGGAAAGATGAACAGTGAAAATGTTTGTATTTAATAAATCTTCTCACTCAATTATCATTGTAGACATTACGTACTGAAATGAACATTTCGATTTAATATAAATAAGAATATTAAACTTTAAGCATCACCATTAACATGCAACCATCAGCGTTGTGACACAAACATAAAACATTCTCGAAATTCCTCTACCTGAACTCTGGACGACTTCATCTCACGCAGTTTATTTTTGAACAGAAAAAGTTTATTCTTTACTGTCCGTCCCTCTTGAAAGCCCAAAAGGGATAATATTTATTAGTAGCATACTGCATAGATAGTTTAAGTTTCTTTGTATCATAGTTAGCCTTTAAAACATCAGATTATAGTAAACATAACATTGAAATTAGTCCCTCGAACATAACGATATTTTAACCTTACGATCAAAAAATACGTATTAGTGATACAAACTTACATAGAAAGAAAATATATTAAGAAATCGAGTATGTTACCAATATATTATAAAATACTCGCAGAATTCTTATTGATCTCAACGTATTCATACTAACTGGTACAAACTCATAAATACAGGTAACACAGCACGACTTTGTTTTTATAAGATTTTTTGTTCATATTCATTTTGTAATTTTATGCTTATTAAGCTCATTTGCATACAAAGTGTTCTGCGAAACGTTGATGACATTAGCGTTAGTAGAATATCTGTAGCTGTGAACAAATGACTGGCGACTGTCAGGTGGTCTGGGCACATTAACATTACTGCCATTGCGACACCGGCCGCGTAACCACGGCACAATTCCTAGCTTTGCTAGTATACAGTCTACAATTGCCACCTGCCACCTGTATTCAATTTTAAAGCACTTAATAACAATTTTGATGTTTCTGATAATTTGTTGTTTTATACAAAATTAACATTACTTGAACTTAATTTACTATTGTTGTGTCTACAGTAACTCACAATTACTGTATTTATGGACGTAGGTGTATAGGTGTTAATCGTTCAGTGAATATTAAAGGTAACAGGCGTGAAATTGTTACACTGACCCTACTATTAGCCACTAGGAATAAATCATTACACTTGGGGAGTTGGGGTAATGCAAATAGCTTCGTTGTTTATTTGCGTAATGCTAAGTCATTGTGTTGTGAACGCTTTCTATGCACTACATTCACCGGTCACGCTATAAATTAGCTACAAAAATAAAATAGCATTCCGAACGAGGAGCGAGGGCGTTAACTGCCACTGTTTCACGGTTCCACGGAACACATGTGAGAAATAGTTCCCAATGTGGGATCGACGGGATTGTTTCAAGTGCCCCTCGCTCAGCAACTACTTTCGAATAAAAGTTGCCGTGGACGTGTTACAACTTTTATAGAACTTTTTTGTACCAAGTTATATTGCAACCGAAAGTTGTTTACGTTTTTGATCGTTCAAAGACACTGCCCCGCTTATATTTTTGGCTTTAATAACAATGTTTCGCGCCAAGTTGTGTAATTCCTAAACGCGGACACAAAGTGCGTGCACAAATACTCATTAGTATCCTGCTGTTTTCATTATTATTCTCAGATGAATTCTAAATTTATACTGTGCAGTACATAAATACACTTTTTATACCCACATAATGTAGTGTGTCTTCGCAAGATAATTTAAGGTTAAGCGAAGCTGTCAAACCTTTTTTTATTCTAACACGTCGTGCACCTAATTCGGCACAAAAAATGTTACAAACCGGCTTATAAATCAGCGGGACGGGTGTTAATTGGAACGAATTCTCTCGCCGATTCGCTGACAACATGCGAAATGACTCCGGCTTTACATGCGACAATCACGAACCTATTTCAATTTAGAAATTATTGAGTCTTCGCATATCAACTCATCTTAATTTATTAATTAACTTTGTTTATGTTGCGCCGAAAATAAATAAGATCACATCACGTCAAGAATGTAATAAATAGACGTCGAAAGATTCAACATCTGTTTTAATTAAAATAAATTTTGACTATTTCTAATTAAGGGGTGTCAGGCGACGATGCTCACTGGTGACAGTTGGAGCACAGTGGCGTCGGGTAGGAACGCAGTAAATCACTGGTCGTATGTGTTAAGTATCGTGTTGTCGCGCCGCCGCGCCTGCCGCCACCCTCGGCACTAATGTGGCGTCTCCACAATATTAACCTGCCTACGAAAGGGGTTCCAGCTATATTTGGATTTTTCTCATATTAGCTTTAACTAGTCTAGTGAGGAAAGTAGGTGCCACTTAGTATTGTTTATAATAATAAGTCATCACTTAGTTGCTCTATTATTCCTTATGCGTTATCTTGTTTAGCATTTTATTTTTATTTAGTCTGACACTATAGTAAGATAAAATAGTTTTATCGCAAATGGACTAAAAATAAATGAAAACAGCATTGTTATTCACACCAAATTACTTGTCAGGAATGTATGTAAATGACCTTGTAGAAAATTATCGCTACAGGTTACCGACAGGGATATGAATACGTAAATTAAGAGGTCTCCGCTCGTAACGAGTGTCGCATTAAACATAAGATTTATTTTAATGAACATATGAGGCCAGCACGCGATAAAGAAAAATATACTTCAATGCAAGTTAATTGCCTTTCCATCGATACATAATATGAGTTTTTGCTGGACTCGCAAATTGCGTACTAATTTGATGTTGATGTTAATACTCTGTCGCCTACCAGAGCGAATCAAGTGATGACATGTTACAGATATAATAAGGCCTCGTTTCTTTGCACATTTTGTAACATGTAACTTCTTTGTTGACAGAGGGTGGTAGATTAGAAGCCGAGCTAAAGTACACAGCGAAAGCACTGGGAGAAGCTGACTCCTCAACGCACCAGCTCATCATACAGACTGCGAAGGATCCTGACGTGTCATTGTTGCACGCAGGAGCGCTGCTCGAACACCTAAAGGTAACTTTCCAAATAAATTCTTTAACCAAATTTTAGGTAGATCTCAACTTCGAACTATCGGAGATTTAAGGAGGATTAACATTAAAATATGTAGGTGTATTCTTTTATAACCCTATAAACTAATTTTATCGCAGGTGGTCCACGCAGCAACACGAGTCACAGTTCATATGTACGACATAGAGTGGAGGCTAAAGGACCTGTGCTACAGCCCCAGCATACCCGACTTCGAAGCTTACCACATTGAGAAGATTATCGACAATATCATTCCATGCGCGATCATTACGCCGCTCGACTGCTTCTGGGAAGGATCCAAGTTATTAGGACCTGATTACCCCATTTATGTCCCGTAAGTAGCCTTTTTTTTGAAGATAATTACTGTTTGCTTTTGATATTCTTGAGCGTTAAACTGATTGTTAACTGTCTTTCACAGAGGTCTTCAACACAAATTAGTATGGACTCAATTACACCCCCAAGAGGTCTTAGAAGAAGTGAGGAAGCTGAGGTTTCAGTTTCCATTCAGCACAATGGAGGCGTACATGAAGAGAGCAGGCATCACCTCCGCCTACATGAAGAAGCCGTGCCTCGACCCCACCGATGCCCACTGTCCAGACACAGCTCCCAACAAGAAAACAGGCAATGTATGTTTCGCTAATTCACGTATTTTACAGTTCCCAAAACTTCTGGCAGTTTAATCTCCTTTGTATAGTTGTTGTGTATGCGTCATTTGTTACGGATACGTGAGAGACACATTAGGGACCATTACGACAACTCCCGGTCCTTTTATGAAGACTTCAATTTACGACAGTTTTACTGGCACATAAATAAAGCGTGTAGGATCACGACAAATAAAATATCTTTATCGAGACGAACGCATAAACTTTAAATACTTTCCATAATAATAAAATATTTTTGGAAACGGTAATAAGGCAGGATGAAAGCGGTCGCCGCCGGGCAGATGGTGCGACTACCTGCCGGCGAGCTCCACCCTACGAGAAAGTTATGTTACCAACTACGTGATAACATCATCACCAAATAAACGTTTCGCAACCGAACCTTCCTTGCTGCTCATCAATTATACTTTTTCAATAAAACCAGAGGAAACAAATCGGTCGTTCAATTGTTCTTAAAGTAAACAAATTTTCTTTAACAAATAGTGCATTCGTGGTGGGTACTCGGTACTCAATTGCATTGGTTTGGTTTTTGTGCGTTCGCTGAGTGTCTGTCGCCACCCACGTTCGGCGAAGGGTCGGGCGCAGATCGGGCGCGCATTGTTCGGTGCGCCCGCGCAGCCGGACCGCCGCATTATACGGGCGCATTGTACACGCTTCAATGGGCTTCGTTTGCCGCAGCTATCGCCCGTCACAATGACACTATTATATCAATAATGCTCACCATCCGATGGAGGCGAGCACTTCCACGGAAAACTCATAAATTTTAAAGTTTACTTTGTTTCTTTATCATTGTCAACGTTAATGACATTCCAGGAATTTGTTTAATTTGTTAACTGTACATTCATTCTATAGTACAATGGACATTGATGTTTACAAATATTAGGTCTGAGTAAACATATTTTTACAACCTTTTCTTAGACGAAAACAAATATCTACCTTCCAATATATCTACAGCAATCTGTTTGTTTGAAGGTTCCAGACGTAGCAGCGGAGCTATCACATGGGTGCTACGGCTTCGCGGCAGCATACATGCAGTGGCCCGAACAGCTGATAGTAGGTGGGGCCACGAGGAACTCCACATCAGCCCTGAGGAGTGCGAAGGCGCTGCAGACGGTGGTGCAACTGATGGGCGAGCGCGAGATGTACGAGTACTGGGCAGACCATTACAAAGTGCACCATGTCGGATGGACGCAAGAGAAAGCTGCAGCAGTCTTAGATTCATGGCAAAGGAAGTTTGCATCTGTGAGTATAAAAAACTGCTGAAATTATTCATTACTTCATCCATCGTGACTTTGAACATACGAACCAAATAGAAATAACTTCTGAAGATCTGTAAACCTTATATTTATGTTGGATTGGTTCCCAGGAGGTGCGAAGAATGACAACAACCGAGTCGGTGTCGCCGTCGTATAGTTTCTACCCATTCTCAACGTCAACACTTAACGACATTCTGGGCAAATTCTCTGAACTATCATTAAAGAATATCATGTTGGGATACATGTTCATGGTAAGGTTTTTTTCTGCTTTCAGTGGCTTATTTATTTATTTTGTTTTGTTGGCGTTATTTTTATGTATTTTTTTATTTGATTTATTTCAGTTAGTTTATGTAGCTGTGACACTAATACAGTGGCGCGACCCCGTCCGCTCGCAAACCGGCGTGGGTATAGCAGGAGTTCTGCTACTTTCAATCAGTGTAGCTGCTGGATTAGGCTTCTGTGCTTTGTTAGGTGATTATTTTAATTTTATTTTTTCTTCACGCAAGCTTAGCACAAACACTTTCATTTTGTAGTTACTTTTTTATTGATAAATATTTTATTGTCAAATATTATTTAGTTTGTTTTTGCTTATTTTAATGTGGATTTATCACGCCATTACATTTAAATCCTTAGGTATACCATTCAACGCATCAAGCACGCAAATAGTTCCATTCCTGGCGCTCGGGCTGGGCGTGCAGGACATGTTCCTTCTCACTCACACGTACGTGGAGCAAGCGGGAGACGTGCCGCGCGAGGAGCGAACTGGCCTGGTGCTCAAGAAGAGCGGCCTCAGTGTGCTGCTGGCTTCACTGTGCAACGTCGTGGCTTTCTTAGCAGCGGCTTTACTGCCAATACCTGCTCTACGCGTATTTTGCCTGCAGGTATGATTCCATTCATGTATTCCTCTTATCAATTCTTGTCTACATGCTTTTAAAAAGACTTTGCCTTTATATAAGTTCTAGTGGGTGAAATATTGTTTTGTCCACTCATCGAACTTCCGTAAAATTGCTACTTTTCTAATGGCATTATATTGTTCTCTATTTATATATCAATGTATTGTCTTTCCCAGGCTGCAATTCTCCTCCTCTTCAACTTGGGTTCGATCTTACTGGTGTTCCCCGCTATGATCTCTCTGGATCTTCGGCGGAGATCTGCGGCCAGGGCCGACCTGCTATGTTGTCTGACGCCGGAGAGCCCCATGCCTAAGAGAAATAAGAAGATCGGTGACCGATCCCGGGGTAGGAGTGGAAAGACTGATAAGGTACTATAACTGGATGAGTATTGACAAATTTTGGCAAAAAGAACTCAACCAATGGAAAGTTCCAAATATTATCTGGAACTCACAAATATTTTTTAATTGCAGACTAATTGGAAAGATACAACAAGACAACCATTAGATCCTGAAGATACGGGGGACCAGTCGCAGGTGACGTGCTGCCTAAGTCTGTCGCTCACCAAGTGGGCAAAGAACTATTATGCGCCGTTCATCATGCGACCTTCCGTTAAGGTATGTTTTCCAGAGTATACCAGGGTATCCCACCCTTTATATCATTAAAATATTGCTTGAAGTGCATAATCATTGTTTCACAAAGAACCTTCCTAATGAAATGATATTTCCAGGTTACATCGATGCTAGCGTTGATCGCAGTTATTCTGGCTAGTGTTTGGGGAGCTACGAAAGTCAAAGACGGTCTAGACCTAACAGATATTGTACCAGAGAACACAGATGAACACGAATTCCTATATCGACAAGAGAAATACTTCGGCTTCTACAGCATGTACGCAGTCACTCAAGGAGACTTCGAGTATCCCACTAATCAGAAGTTACTCTACGAATATCACGATCAGTTTGTTAGGATACCAAATATCATTAAGAACGATAATGGCGGACTTACGAAGTTTTGGTTAAGTTTGTTCCGAGACTGGCTTCTAGACTTGCAGGCAGCTTACGACAAGGATGTCGAGAACGGATGTATCACGCAGGAGTACTGGTTTAAGAATGCAAGTGATGAGGGCATATTGGCATACAAACTTATGGTGCAGACGGGACATGTAGACAATCCCATTGACAAGTCACTAATTACAACGGACACTAAGAATGGTCACAGATTAGTTGATAAGGAAGGTATTATAAATCCGAAAGCGTTTTATAATTATCTATCAGCTTGGGCTACAAACGATGCCCTGGCGTATGGGGCTTCACAAGGAAACTTGAAGCCTCAACCGAAGAGATGGACGCATTCATCAGGAGACGTGGAGTTGAAGATCCCGAAATCATCACCACTGATCTACACACAATTGCCATTCTACTTATCAGGTTTAAGTGATACAGAAAGTATAAAGAATCTGATAATGTCTGTTCGAGATCTTTGTTTGAAATTCGAAGCAAAGGGATTGTCTAATTTCCCATCTGGAATTCCTTTCCTATTTTGGGAGCAGTATTTGTATTTGAGGACATCGCTGCTCCTGGCCCTTGCCTGCGCTTTGGCCGCTGTTTTTGTGGTAAGTGTTCCTAGCCTATCATAATTTAACGATCTTAATAAAATAATACAGTAATACTTGTATGATATGTAGTATGAAACCTATTCCCAAATAAAGTTGATTAACCCATATATTTTTTGCAGGCTGTAATGGTATTGCTGCTGAACTTCTGGGCAGCTGTTCTGGTAACATTGGCACTGGCAACATTAGTGCTACAATTACTGGGTACAATGGCACTGCTAGGAGTCAAGTTATCTGCTGTGCCAGCGGTTCTTCTAGTCCTTGCCATTGGCCGGGGCGTCCACTTTACTGTGCATTTATGTCTGGTGAGTTGACTGACAATATACGTCGTTTTATTACGTCATCACCATTGTCTTACACTTGCTGGTTTCTAGTGAGCCTTTGTACTAATTTGGGTTTTATTCCACCAGGCTTTCGTAACATCGATTGGATGTAGGCGACGGCGAGCGTGCCTGGCCCTCGAGTCGGTGTTGGCTCCGGTGGTACACGGCGCGCTGGCTGCCGCCCTGGCAGCGTCCATGTTGGCTACCAGCGAGTTTGGCTTCGTCGCCAGACTGTTCTTGAGGCTACTGCTGGCTCTTGTTCTACTGGGATTAGTGGATGGACTGCTATTCTTCCCAATTGTACTCGCTATTTTGGGACCTGATGCTGAGGTAGGTTTTAAAAGCGGCTTTAATTATAACAAATTGATAAAGTCTTAATTCGTTAAAAATATATTAGTGTCAAAATATCCATGAAAATACTGACCAATGATATTTTCTGTCTAGGTTCGTCCACTAGAGCATCCTGAAAGACTGTCTACGCCATCACCTAAGAGTTCACCGGTACATCCACGGAAGTCAAGTTCAAGCTCAGGAGGGAGTGACAAGGGCGGACGGGGCGGCAAGTCAGCCCCGCGGCCCTCCGCCCCCTCGCTCACGACCATCACGGAGGAGCCGCCAAGCTGGCACTCGTCCGCGCCCTCCGTGCAGTCTTCCATGCAGTCGATTGTTGTGCAACCTGAGGTGGTCGTCGAGACCACTACGTATAATGGCAGCGATTCCGCATCTGGACGATCGACCCCTACGTCGAAGACACCTCATCCAGGCGCTATTACCACAAAGGTTTGTGCTTTACTATTACTTTTTCTTTTCTTTAGAGTTTTTGTAATGAACTGTTGAATCATACTTCAATATTGTATTGTTATGATTATTTGATTTCTAATCGTATTAAATCTTTTCAGGTAACGGCCACAGCTAACATAAAGGTTGAAGTAGTGACACCAAGCGACAGGAAATCAAGGCGATCCTACCACTACTACGATCGACGTAGGGATCGCGATGACGATAGGGAGAGAGACCGGGACCGGGACCGAGATAGAGATCGGGACCGAGACAGAGACCGACATAGGGATCGAGAGCGGGAACGGGAACGAGAGAGGGACAGGTCCAGGGAACGGGATCGTAGAGACCGGTTTAGAGATGAAAGGGACCACCGCGCCTCACCTAGAGAAAACGGTCGAGATTCCGGCCATGAAAGCGACTCCTCACGACATTGAAGACACAGAGACTGTTACAAACTGTGTGTCACTTGATAAACGATCCACACCGTGTTAACACGCTGTGGCGACTAGTTATACTTGCATGAATGCAACTAAATATACTGTATGTAATGATCTGATCAATGAATCTGACATCTTTACCTAAAGTTACGGAGCTATGTCTTATAAGCTGAGCAATCGTTCGTTAAACATGTTTTAAGATTGGCAATGCCGCTTATAATCAGTAATTATGAGAATTGTAATTTTAAGTTTACTCTTCATATGAATATAGTGGAGGCTATATTGTAATTCGGTGCATGATGGAAGTGCTTGTATCTAACGTCGACAAGTTACTGTTAGTACATACAGGATGGTACTGAAATCATTCCATAGCGGGCACTAGTTGGCACTTCTATCTCGAGGTTCAGTATAGATGTGTTCCAGTGTCAAAGCTAGTGAATTCTTTACTGTATAAACCAAATATCATTTGTAGACGATATCTATACATTTGTTTGTGTGTTCCTATTTTAAAGACATTTCCATTTGTCTCCAAACTCTTTGTTACATTTATACTTCTAAAGACTGTGGTCAAATATTATTAATTTATAATATTATTTATTTGTATGTCTATAATTATTCTGTCACCAGGAAAATCTGTGGAAATCTCAGATTAATTGTACAAATTATTTAGGTAGTTATAACTGTAGGTTAGACGGCTATTTATGAGATTACTTAGTTATGTTTTATACCTAACTGTATTGTTGTGATCTTTAGGTAAACTTAGTAATTGTGAAGACTGCATTTAAAGATCAAAGCACAGTATTGTGTGTATGTGTGGCGAGGGTCGCCGCCAGGAATACTGACCTCACGTTGTTACGTGTTACGTTGTAACGTTTTGTGCAAAGTACTTAGTAGCATATATTAATTTATACGTACCTATATAACTTAATGATATTCTGTAAATATAGCTGTAGTGGTAGCTAACTATGTCCGTAGGCAGCGCCCCCGTGCGGCAGCTGGCTACATTTGTATCATTTATTTTTATACAATTTTAACTGACATATTGTCGAAAAACTGTAGGTGGTAACTAAAAGGGAAGCGTTTATTAACTTTTGTAGGATTTTTAAAAAATTAACAAACTATAAAATATAATTTTCTGACAGTGTTCTGTAATGAGTATCATGTAGCATTTATATACAATGAGTATTTGAATTTTATTATATTGATACCTTTTGAACAAAAGTCGCCATAACTACGGATCTTATGAAAATTAAGACATGTTTTAAGTGTAAACAAGTACATTATAACTAAGTTATAAATTTTGATACTAGCAAAAAAACAGTAAATAATATAAATTTGAAATCATAAAAAAATATAAATGTCAACAAGATTAAATAAATTTTGCCGTTATATTTGTGACAGGAAAAGTTTTTGTTAACACAAAAGTTAATGTCGACTGTATTGAGAAAATAAAATACTTTTAAACAACATTTTTTCATCTTGTTTATTTCACCTTAACCTTTAAATTAATATTCTATCACAAAGACCTACTTTAAAGAAATTAATCATCATCATAATTATCACGTTGAAAAAATAATGGAAGTGTATTTTATAAAACCGGCCAAGTGCGAGTAGGACTCGCGCATGAAGGGTTCCGTACCATTATGTATGAAAAATAAACTTTTTTTTNACCGAGACAGAGACCGACATAGGGATCGAGAGCGGGAACGGGAACGAGAGAGGGACAGGTCCAGGGAACGGGATCGTAGAGACCGGTTTAGAGATGAAAGGGACCACCGCGCCTCACCTAGAGAAAACGGTCGAGATTCCGGCCATGAAAGCGACTCCTCACGACATTGAAGACACAGAGACTGTTACAAACTGTGTGTCACTTGATAAACGATCCACACCGTGTTAACACGCTGTGGCGACTAGTTATACTTGCATGAATGCAACTAAATATACTGTATGTAATGATCTGATCAATGAATCTGACATCTTTACCTAAAGTTACGGAGCTATGTCTTATAAGCTGAGCAATCGTTCGTTAAACATGTTTTAAGATTGGCAATGCCGCTTATAATCAGTAATTATGAGAATTGTAATTTTAAGTTTACTCTTCATATGAATATAGTGGAGGCTATATTGTAATTCGGTGCATGATGGAAGTGCTTGTATCTAACGTCGACAAGTTACTGTTAGTACATACAGGATGGTACTGAAATCATTCCATAGCGGGCACTAGTTGGCACTTCTATCTCGAGGTTCAGTATAGATGTGTTCCAGTGTCAAAGCTAGTGAATTCTTTACTGTATAAACCAAATATCATTTGTAGACGATATCTATACATTTGTTTGTGTGTTCCTATTTTAAAGACATTTCCATTTGTCTCCAAACTCTTTGTTACATTTATACTTCTAAAGACTGTGGTCAAATATTATTAATTTATAATATTATTTATTTGTATGTCTATAATTATTCTGTCACCAGGAAAATCTGTGGAAATCTCAGATTAATTGTACAAATTATTTAGGTAGTTATAACTGTAGGTTAGACGGCTATTTATGAGATTACTTAGTTATGTTTTATACCTAACTGTATTGTTGTGATCTTTAGGTAAACTTAGTAATTGTGAAGACTGCATTTAAAGATCAAAGCACAGTATTGTGTGTATGTGTGGCGAGGGTCGCCGCCAGGAATACTGACCTCACGTTGTTACGTGTTACGTTGTAACGTTTTGTGCAAAGTACTTAGTAGCATATATTAATTTATACGTACCTATATAACTTAATGATATTCTGTAAATATAGCTGTAGTGGTAGCTAACTATGTCCGTAGGCAGCGCCCCCGTGCGGCAGCTGGCTACATTTGTATCATTTATTTTTATACAATTTTAACTGACATATTGTCGAAAAACTGTAGGTGGTAACTAAAAGGGAAGCGTTTATTAACTTTTGTAGGATTTTTAAAAAATTAACAAACTATAAAATATAATTTTCTGACAGTGTTCTGTAATGAGTATCATGTAGCATTTATATACAATGAGTATTTGAATTTTATTATATTGATACCTTTTGAACAAAAGTCGCCATAACTACGGATCTTATGAAAATTAAGACATGTTTTAAGTGTAAACAAGTACATTATAACTAAGTTATAAATTTTGATACTAGCAAAAAAACAGTAAATAATATAAATTTGAAATCATAAAAAAATATAAATGTCAACAAGATTAAATAAATTTTGCCGTTATATTTGTGACAGGAAAAGTTTTTGTTAACACAAAAGTTAATGTCGACTGTATTGAGAAAATAAAATACTTTTAAACAACATTTTTTCATCTTGTTTATTTCACCTTAACCTTTAAATTAATATTCTATCACAAAGACCTACTTTAAAGAAATTAATCATCATCATAATTATCACGTTGAAAAAATAATGGAAGTGTATTTTATAAAACCGGCCAAGTGCGAGTAGGACTCGCGCATGAAGGGTTCCGTACCATTATGTATGAAAAATAAACTTTTTTTTATTTTTTGTATTTGTTGTTATAGCGGCAACGGAAATACATCATATGTGAAAATTTCAGCTTTCTAGCTATCACGGTTAATAAGATACAGCGTGGAGACAGACTGACAACGAAGTCTTAGTAATAGGGTCCCGTTTTACCCTTTGGTACGGAACCCTAAAAAGTGCATATTTATACACACTCTTTCAATTAACCTCTGAAATGGCTGTTCTAATTTTGACGGGACTCACTAGCAGACAGCTTACTCATATACAAGGAGTACTATTTGGGTTAAATTTTATCCGAGTGCAGGAAATAAGTAGTTGTTTTTGTACTCGGGTGAACCCGCGAAAGTCAGTAGAAAATATTTTCAATGTAAATATATCCTATCACCGCGAAAGTTAGTAGAGAATATTTTCAATGTATATCCTATCTTAATTGTACTAATATTATAAATGCAAAAGTTTGTTAGGATGGATGTATATGTATGTTTGTTACTCTTTCACGCAAAATCTACTGGATGGATTTTGATGAAACCTGGCAGTAATATAGCTAATATATCGGAATAACATATAGTACGGGAATGGGAAGTAGTTCCCTCAGGAAGCGGATGAAACCGCTGGCGGAAGATAGTTATACAAGCTCTTGTTTTGCATCCTGGTCAAATTCGAGGACGGAGTTAAGGTAGGGATTCCCGACCCGGTAGGGATTCTCGACCCAAATGAACAATAAAATTTGTATAAAAATCCTGTAAGTGTTTCCCCATCGTCGTTCACGTCATACACGTTGATCCAATTTGGAATGCAGGGTGGTGAATCAGCAATAAAAACTGGAAAACAGTGATGTAGGTATAGACGACAGCACATCAAGTTATCACAATCTGTCAAAATTCTGCAATCGATTTTCAACCTTATCACAACAGTGGTAGGGTACCTAATGTTTGACTGGTAATATTTGATAGATTTGTATACGTTGACCTGCCGTTGTCTGTACCTACAGTTATTAGGTAAAGTATAGATATATATTTTAAACTAGCTGATCCGGTGAACTTCGTATCACTTACCTTTTAATATTTTTTTTAATTATCATATTTTCTCATCGTTTAAACCTTCCCTTAATCTCAACAAACATTTTAAAACCAAAATAAGCCCAATGGGTCCAGCAGTTCTCGAGTTTTAGCAGGACTAACGAACAGCAATTCATTTTTATATATAAGAGAAGATGTAACTCAAAGAAAGTTTAAAATCAACAAACCACCATCTATCAACCTCGCGACTTAACCGATAAGTTTGTTAATTTTGAACTCGTTTAGATTATGCCTAGTAGGTATATCGATAGATATACGACTGAAATGAAAATTGTGAAGTATCCAATTAGATGAAGGGAGCAGGATTTACCCCTTCCCGTCTATGTAACAGGCTAGTGAGCGTTGCGTAAGTAACGACCAGGTGTAATCTAGACTACCTGAGACTTCCAGACGAAGCGTAGGGACGCCGTTTGTCCTTAATGGTTTCGTACCCTTCAAACGTTACGTGTAAGTCTTGTGCAGTTTCTATGTGTGTAGTTAAGCTATAGACAATGAGGAAAACAAACGAATTCCGAAATCATATAACAATTACTTACAACGAAATCCTAAAATTAAAAAATAAAACTTTTGTCCTTCGTCGTTCCCATAAAATTTAAATTAATTCTTTTAATATCCTCTTTAAAGGAAAATCCCTTAAATTCGTTAAATGTAACGAAAACAATCTATGGAGCGTACAGTGATCCGCTTAACTCAAATTATAATAGTGGGAGGGTGAAATTTTGGCGGTAGCAACGCCTGCGACATTCCTTAGAAAGCGGGAGCGCGGGAATCAATAAAGGATTTCCTGGCGACTTGCCCACGCATGTGCGTGGCGGCCGGTGTCGCGGCCGGCAGCTGCTCGCACCACCAGCTCCCCTCGACTGTCGAGCACTCGTGCTGCAGCTCCGGAGTCAGCTCGCCTGCTGCCGCCGAGCCTCCCTTGCTGCGCGCCGCATGCTCCCCGCTGCTTGGAGTACTACGCCGGATGTTGTCGTAGAAGGGCTCGAGACGTTCGCCTCGGTCGCTGACCATCAACCCTATGTATGAGCAAATAAATCTCGGTAATAAGTAGTAGGCCGCTGCGTTATTGGGCGTATGATTCGCGCGCAGCGTCAGTGCGGGCGCGGGGCTGCGGGGCGGCGGCGCGGGGGGCGTGCGCGGGGCGGCGCGGCTTGGCGCGCGACACGCTTGTCCTCGCTTGCGGCCCGCCCGCACGACACCGGTCCCTAACCTGCCTGACACTACCACTCGATGACTCAAGCACAAACGTACGCCCTGTGTCACACTGTCGGGAGAGTTTAGTGCGAACGGTGTGTGCTTCTATGTAGGAACGGTCAGTGCTGTGTCGGTTGTCGTGTGCCCTTGTCATGTGGGGAGTGCGATGGCGCTGATGGCCGGCATGTGTCCGCGGAGGCCGCTGGGCCTGCTCCTCGCGCTGCTCGCCGCCGCCGCGCTCGCCAACCAGCTCGAAGACATCCCGCACAATGAGTAAGTCACCCGCTAACCTAGTCTTAGATATCATACATGTAACCACACTGGATCGTAGAGTACTAGTTTTTAATAATATCTAGTAGAATAAGTATTACTTAGTAATAAGATAATTTTATTAATTATTTAACAATATTAACAGAATATTGCTAACATACTGTAATGCACGCAAAGATAGCAGGCTTATTATTGTAAACTACTTCCATTCATTTATCGTTTACTCAAGATTATTAAATTACAGATCCGAAAATTGTTCTTCACTTAAACGTAGTTTTTCAGGACCTTTTATACAAGGAACGAGTTTGCATTCTACATTCACGTATGAACCTAATCTGTTCCATGATGAAAAGTTACACAACCGAGATAGATCTTACTTGATACCCTGAAATCCTATGTAACATTACACAATTCAGTCAAATGTGGTTCACAAATACTAAGACTATTGGAACCTGAAAAGTAAAAACTAATAAAGAGCACTTTGAATTAAAAAAGAAGTGGTTTATCAAACCGTTCTCGTATTAAATAAGAATGCAAGGTTCATCGCTCTATGAAGATAGTACACCAATATTATGAAATGTAGCGTGGGTACTTATGTGTAAAAAACATTATAGTAATCGGTCGTGGAAAGTTGCCCACGCTTTACTCCAATGTATCGTAGTACTCTGTTAGATGAGAAACATTAGGGACTATGCGTAGGTGATTTGGTGCCATCCTTTCAGTATGACAACGATTTAAAGATACGTGAGAGCTGATTTGTGAGTTACTTTCATACTGTCAGGTCTATTGCTCTTCTAATGCGGAATGCTATCTGGATTTGGTTACAATGAGGTATGAGGCTTATTTCAAAATTGTATCTCTAGTAAGCAAATCAACAGATAGTAAGGTTTTTGGAAATGCCTTCAGATCATTTATTCAAATAATGGTCTGAAATGGTACAGGTCACTTAATGTGGGACACACACATGCAGATCGCATACATAATATGTAAATAGTTTTTGTCTTTCTGCAGCCAAGCTTTTAAAGAAAAATTTAGATTTCACATACATAAGAAAAACAAGTTACCTCCACTGATGTACAGACGCCAGCATATTAGCCTACCACAATCTGTCAAATTTCTGCAAATGATATTCAACCTTATCACAATAGTGAAAGGTAAATGTTCGATTGACAAAATTCGATTCCAATATCGATTGACAGATTCGGGTGGGTTGACCTGTTGTTGTCTGTACTTACATACAATAAAAACAACAGTTGTATGGTATCTTATATAAACTTTCAAAATTAAGGCAATACTTTCCAGCCTTGTATTGTTAGGCAGAATTGAAAACGTATCAAATAATTTTTTCTCCTGCTAATACATTCGATTACGTGAATGGCCTACATCTAAGACCTCTTCAAGGACACCTTCAAGAAGGATCAACATTTTATTTCTTAAAGTAAAAATATTTTCTATACAGACGACAGCAGGTCACGGTACCCGAATATGTCAAATGTACCAATCGAACATTAACCTTCCACTATTGTGATAAGGCTGCAAATCTATTACAGAAATTTGATAGATTGTGGTAACTTGATGTGTTATCGTCTGAACATAGATACGTTTCAGCACTATACTTGATACCTGACTTAAGTTTATCCAAAGATTAATTAGAGATTGAAATTTGACATACATCTATCTATACTAATATTATAAAGTTCAAGAGTTTGTTTGTTTGAACGTGCTAATCTCAGGGATTACTGGTCCGATTTGAAAAATTCTTTCAATGTTAAATAGCCCATTTATCGAGGAAGGCTACTTTTTATCTGGCTGCGCGAAGTATTTCCCACGAGACGCGGGTGAAACCGCTGGCAGAAGCTAGTAATTTATATGAAGCTAATATCAAAATTCAATAACTAATCATAAAACAACGGATAGATAGGATATAGAAATCCATTGTAAGTAGTTAATTTTGATGAATCTGAAATACAAAATATCGATTCAATTCGTTCTACATACAACATTATTATTAGCTTTTGATAGAGTCTTCTTTAACCGATGAAGAACTCTTAAGAATATTTTAAGTAACATTTCACCTGTAACTATAATTAGAATACCAATTATGAGGCAACGCTACCACCCAATAACTGCCAGGATGGGTTGCTGTGTGTTGTAGTATCAATAAGTATCTCAATTTAAACTCAATTTTAACAACTGGACTAAAATGACTGAATGAATTTAGTTAGCATTTAGAATACACTAGCTTTTGCCAGCGACTTCGTTCGCGGATCATGTCGCTTATGCCTGCGACAGTGCGTTTTCCCAACATTTCCCTTCACTGCTCTGCTCCTATTGATTGTAGCGTGATGAAAAGTATACTATAACCTGCTCAGGAGTATGAATAATAATTGTACCAAGTTTCGTTAAAATCCGTCCAGTAGTTTTTGTTTCTATAACGGTTATACAGACAGACAAAAAACCTACTGATTGCATTTTTGGCATCAGTATCGATCCCTAATCACCTCCCCATAGTTATTTTTGAAATATATTTCATGTACAGAAATGACCTCTCTACAGATTGATTATAAGTATACATTACAGAATTACTACAGAGGGGTCTACCAGAAATTTTATAGTAAGTAAAGAATCCATCAAGATTTAGATAGAAGCGTTATTTCACGTAATTTAATGTAATAAAAACTCATCGCACCTTATTCGCGTACGGACGGAAGGGCGATATAAAGTTTACGAACACACAGCAATGTGGTTGCCTTCCCCGTACATAAATCATATTATTTGTACACCTGTTGCGAAAATGTAAGTCTCACATTTTCCTGTAATTTTTATGATGATACACACGCAGACAACGGTATCAGTATTCATCATTATTCCTTTTATGGTATTGTGATATTTTACTAAGAATTATGAGCACACATAAGCCTTAAAATGGATAGAAGGTTTTTAAAAGTAGTAAAGGAATGCTATTTGCATAAGAGAGCTACAAATACAATCGTAGTAGTTCTGAGGCAGGCAACTATTTAACTCTTTCATCAGCTATACTTTAAATTCACCTACAACTAAAAGGCAACAGCTATCCGGTAGGTTAGATAGAAAAACTTTAGTGCTTTAATTTGTTTTGCACTTGAAAAAAGATGATGTTTTTATACAATCAACCGGCTGTAATGCAATGATGCTTGTTGCACGTGTTAGTCTTTATGCAATGAAACGTGATAGCTAGGCAGTAGTACTCGGGGTCATTTTGTGTATCTTACAAACAGAATACTTAAAATAATACCATTCATTTTCATTACCATTAATTTGTAAAAGTTAATTACAAGCTTTACTGAAATAATTAATTAAATACAGTAAAACGACAATTTTAATTAATTTAAACCTTATGGACTTGTTAAAAAAACAATATAACAAACGAGGTCTTATATTGCTTTTAACCAAACAATAATGATGATTGTTAACCGTCATATAAAAACGATAAGTATCATATATGTAATTTAAGATTTCAATATAGACTATAAAAATACAAAAGACACGCCCCTCGGATCTAATACCATACATTACTATAACCAATAGGTATAATTATCTGCCTACTTTTATTTCTAGTTATTTATTAACCTTATGTTTTGGGTCAAAAAGTTTCCGACTCAGATTGTTAACCTCAGTTGGTATTTTTCCGCTTTTACTCCGTTGTCTACCTACTGCTTTTATAATGCTGACGGCGATTTCCACAGGTTTCGGAGTCAAAATCAAAAACATTTCTATGGCATTATGTTTCAGACAGCTTTCCAGAACTTTATCTAGAACCTGTGAATTCTTTTTCTTTGTACTGACGACAGCCCATCAAGTGTCCATCATCATGCTCACCACAATCTGTCAAATATCTTCAATAGATTTTCAACCTTATCACAATAGTGTAAGGTTAATATTCGATTGGCAAAACGTTTACGTTGACCTGCTGTTTTCTGTACATATGCATTAAGTACATATTTTCGTTAATATTTTTGGTTTATTATAGCACAATTTTAGTTTATCTACCCCAGTTCTGTAATTGAATCAATAAATAGCTGAATAGATTAAGCAACGCTCTCCAAGCCTGATTCGTGGATAATTGAAAGTCCAACGTGCCTGGCTAGAATGAACATCCTTCAATCCAGCCTGTAACTTGTAGGTTTCCATTGGTCATCAAAGATTTTTTATACTACTAGCCGTTTTCCCGCGGTTGCACTCGCGTCCCGTGGGAATTACTGCCCGTACCCGGATAAAATATAGCCTATGTCACACGTGGATAATGTAGCTTTCGAATGGTTATTTTTTTTTTAAATCGGTTCATTACTTCCAGAGATTACCCCCTACAAACAAACTTAAAAAATTACAAATAATTTTACTTTATAATATTAGTATAGATATTAGTTTATTCTAAAAAACTTAAAATACTGTTTTTTTTTAATTATATTATAGTAGCGGGCTGAGGTTCCCACCCTTCCAATGTAGGTAAGTGAAGCGACGTGTCTTCGCGGTAACTCTAATGATTCAATAGAAACTATCATAGTTAAATATGACTTTCACGACAGAAGTCAAACAGAACAGTTCAAAATGTATTCACTTTCTCGCAACTCTTTGCTTAGATTGAATACAACAAACAAATTGGAGGAGGTTTTGTTTGAAAAAAATTTAATGAGTCAAGGTGGCAATATTGAATCTGAAAATTTTATTATTTTCGCATTTTTTATTCTCAAAAGTGAATTTATGATCACAACTTCGAAAACAACTGCCAAATTCTAATGTTCCCCTTAAGGTGCTATCTAATAAAACCTTGTAATCGTGGTGGCCAGCCTCCACATCTTGCAAGGCCACGCTGCAGCGGTATGTAGGGCAGGACGTGCCCCGCATGCCCAAGCAGTTTATTGACAGCCAATTACAGAACGACATTCAGCCGCGAAAGCTTATGCCTCCGCTGTCGCTAAGGCCATACAACTGTAAGTTTTACACACGTAACTTATTTTCGTGAAAAATTAACTCCTAATTAACTATGTAAACACTTCTGTTTACGTAATTTGTTAACTGTGGCATAAGGCGTTAATTTTCCAATTTAGTTTTATTAGGTGTAATATTTGCGTGTTTTTACGCCTAAATGCCAAAGCGGCGTTAGCAAAATTTAATATTGACGTTTCGTTGTCCCAACTCCGATTTGCTAAACGAAAAAGTTCACAAGTGACAGTCGGAAGTTCGGAGATGGATCAATTCGTGATAAATGGTGGCATAGAGGGTACCTATTCCACACTTCTCATACAATGGAGCGGCTGTAAAAACTTTGAATTATTAACGAGGAATACCGGTTAAAGTAATTACGTATCCGCGCCACTGATTAAATGTATTGGGCTGGTTCATTAATCTGTATTACGATGTGTATTCGTAATTGTGGAGGGGTTTCGAGTGAAGACAATTAATTAGAAAGCTTGCATATACGGTGTATGAAGTTTACAGTCTGAAAATTTTGTTCCTCTTCTACTTTCAAAGATTATTACTTCAGAGAATTTTCTCAACTTCTTAGTCAAATACCCTTTCATTAGTTTCAGTATCATTGAAAATGCATGATAGAGTAATTAGTAGATGTAATACAAAAGTTGGATTGCGTCATTGTGTTCTTTCAATCAAGAGCTTAAACCATGCTTATCTAACGCTTATCTAATTCATTACATTTATAATGTATTTTCGTTTCAAATAATGATATCAATTTGGACCCATCATTACACAAATGGGATTCGGTTAAAGGTGTGAAGGACGTAGGAGTTCCATTCAATTTCCACACGTAGGAGGGGAGAGAATCTTTTTTTAGATTAAGAATGCAAATGTGAAGATAAACGAAATCAAAAAAAATGCAAGCTCAGGCTTTAGCCGCGATCACGAGCAAACAAACTCTATTAGCTCCGTACTGTATATGTAATACCTGCGTCTTTTTAATTGTATTTAAGTTTTAGTTAAAGTCTAACCATGTAGGGTAAAACACAAAGACAAATAGTAAAAAAATCTTGCAACGCTTTTTATGTGAACAATTTTTACTATATGGTCTTTATTAAATATATCTATACTTTATAATAGAATACTCGTAGGTATAGTACTAATCTTTAGGGACACCCTGGTATTCAAATTTTTTTTTAGAGGCAGATAAAACTCAGTTAATATGAAAGGAAATTATAGCTGATGATAAGAGTTTCCGTTTGTTTTGAAACTTATCTAACTACACCAAGCCCAGCGTTTACGTATCTAAATTCATATATGTAATTTAAAACCTTTACATGTATAACATTGGTTGCGGTTTCTTATTGTTATTCCATACTTATCATTATATTTATTTATTTATGAATTTTTGTACACACACAATAGAGACAAATAACAGGAAAGACAAAAATTACAAAGGTAATGCTTATTTCTAAAGAAACCTCTTCCAGCATACCTGCGAAAGGAAAATGAGAATGAAAGAGATGTAGACAGTGTGTAAAATGAGTAAAGGTATAATCAAGTCAGAGACAGAAAGTCTGGCAACCAGTCTTACCAATGACATGAATGTCAGACAGACAGTCGCTCCATGTAAAACACTGGTTCTCAGCTGCATCCGGTTAGACTGGAAGCCGACCCCAACACTGTTGGGAAAAGGCTAAGCTGATGATGAGTCATTCGTTTTCACTTTTACTCAGTCTTTAGTTTTGGACAAGTACTTAGAGAGTAAAATTTTTAAATTATATAGATAGATTCCATGATACCAAATATCATTATTGACATTGAATTTAAAGTAGAGCTTAACTCTAGTGTAATTCGGACCTTATAATATTAAACATATTGATATACTCGTAGACTTAAAGCTTAATGAACCTGAATTGAGGGCTTTGTAATGCCACAATAGTGGCGGTAAGTCCCCTCTTTGAGGAGTGGCTCGGGAGGAGTCATGGCGCCC
>NWSH02000517.1:5289545-5302830 GCA_002382865.2 Heliothis virescens
CCCTTCCGCTGTCGCCCACAGCGGGAGGGGTCATACTGATGATTTCCCATCGATATAAAAAAAAAGGGCTTTGTAATTGTGTTGTGGAATTATCAACCCACAATACGGAACTGTTGAGGTTTTATTGATTTGTTCGTATACTTGAGTTGATTGCATATCTGCAACTAACCTAATTGCTCCACAGATTGACCTAACTGAGCATGAGGAAGGTTTGATTCCGGACTCGGTCGAAGATTACCTCGTTTTGATGTAATTATTTTTTCTTTTACTACGCTGGATTGCTAAATAACATTTCAAGATACCAAGCGGAATATTAAACACCACTATCCTCCATGATCATAAAATATACGGTAATATGTATAAGACATATGACTAAAGAGAAACGTCTAGTAAATAGTTTCAAAAGCTCAAAGCGAGGCAGCTTCAACGTTATTACTATCTTTAAACTGTACACATGCCTCGGGCGATATTAAATTAACTGGTGTCGTTATCTCTTGAGATTTTGCCGAGCTGGGTACATAGACGTCCTATATTTCATAGTACATACTATATAACTACATAATTGTAGACGATGGTCTATGATCTTCACTTGTTTCATCTCGAGTTTATTTTGCGATGTGCTTGTTGTTGTCCTGTAGATTCTTAATTGGAAGTAGTTCTTCAAGGATGATCCAAAATTGCTCTATTTTTGGTAAATTAGACAATTGATGCTTGACAACTTTATATACTTAGGTAAATAAAACATTGAGTAGTCTTAGAAATCGTTTTCCTTCTGTCAAACATTTTAAACTGTACGTACATTCACGTTCAATCTATGGCGAGATTATACACGGAGTCCCACGGAGAAAAAATTAGAGACTTTTGTTTACAACGAGGTGGTAACAACTTACTCCCATACAAAATGGATTACTCAACGACGAATGACTTTATAATTTTTGACCCGTCCAAAATTTCACCCACATTCTGAAGTCAAAAATTGGTAAATAACCCATCCATTTGATCCATACTTCGAGGGATACCCTGTACAAAACAAGTGATATTCACCCATTGTACGTGACAGTACCGTCTTGACCATTCGTGGTCGTTTGTAAGCAACACGTGGGCTGCAGTGGAGCCGCGCCGAGCGCTGTAAACAATAGCTTATATGAGATACGGTCATAGTTCACCGAATCGCGATGTAAGCCCATTTGTGCAGCTTTCACCACTCAACTATGAAACGGGTACGTAGCTGTGGGCGTAAGGCCGATCGGTTAATGTTTACTCCCACGGAATAAGTTATTGGTGAAATTGGTTACTACCTACATGCTTTTATATTGTTTTACTACTGGACATAGGGTTTTTTGCAGGCATGGTAAAATCGGAATGGTGATTTCGGACTTTGAAGTACATTTCTCCTAATGATATTTTAAATATAAGTCACAAGTCAAAGTTCTGTTAGGTAAATAACATATTATTATATAATCTCTTCAAGATATCTTTGTGAGTTTTATTACTATAAGCTTCTGCTACGGGTATCACTCGCGTCCCATGGGAACAACTTCACGCACTGAATAAAAAATCTATATTCTCCCTCGGTAAATGGGCTATCCAACACTGAAATATTTTTTTCAAATTGATTCCATAGGCGTTCATGCAATCAACCAAACAAATAGACAAATTTTTCGGTTATATAATATTACATAGAGGTTTTACAGACAAAAATACCTCCAAAATAAATAAACGTTGATTTAAACCATTCCGTGGTCTGCATGATCAACCAATTAATGTCGCCATGTTCTACATCTCACCCATTAAGACGAAGCTAATCTTAAATGTCTGAAATCTGTTTAATATATTACATAGATGTGACCTAAGCCCGAGGGTAGGAGCCAAAGGTCATACTCAGATGATTCGCCAATTATAAATAGGACCTTAATTCCCTGTAGCCACAGTTTCCAGAATAGCGTTTGTCAATTTGGCTTTTCAACCTTAACTTAGCTTCAGCAAAATTGCTTGCTCAAGTATTTTGACATTTATATTAATGAAAATCTGAAAATATTGTGGGATTTCTAGTTATAGTTTTAGAAATAATGTAAAAGAAAGACTTAATATCAAGGGTTTTTGGATATTTAATGTTTCTGAACAAGTAATAGCCAACTTTAGGTACACGTAAGAACCGTTGTCTGTTATCAAAGAAGCGCATTGCAGTACAAAGTTCAAGGTTATAATGCATAAAGGCTGTCTGTAGCAGTTCGCTTTCACGATAAGACTGCCCATCATCATCCTATGACACTCTTATCAAACTTTAGCAGGTTTTTTAGAATATTCTTTTCAATTTAAAGTGAACAAACGTATCTTGTAACCTCAGGTATGTAGACAGTCTCATCAAATATTATAATAAAATCGAGCATGATGAGCCCAGACACCCAGCGGTTTGACATTATAAAGTTAGCTCGTGACTTTGTACAACTTTCAATGTTTAAGCTAATACTTTGACAAATTAATTATTTATATTTAATTGGGATTAATGCTGAGATAAATACCCACACATTTAGAAAATATGCCTTCAAAAAGTGAGTATATTATTTAAATAACGTTGACTCAATCCTGGGTCTGATGTAATATTCGAGGGGATTTGCCCATACTCACCGCGCTGGGCTTGCGTGTTGGTGAGCGCAGTGTAGGATATATTTAGCTTCGGAGACGCTGCTGCCCATCTCCGAGTAAGGTATTTAATATCCCACTTCGTTCTGTATGGTTAGTCATACCGCCACCAGTCAGTCGTCAGAGCCTCGTCCGTTTCTCAGCAAGGTGCACCACGGATAGGTGAGATTGGCAATTGGGGCACAAAAGTTACCCACTGACTCCAGTGAACCCATTTTGAAGCACAGGCATTACGTATATTATATTTAATTAATTAATAGAATTTTTATTTTAAATAAATAGACCTTGTATATACGGTATACCTGATTATGTTTGCGTAGTAAAATGATCATAAAAGCGGCGTCGCTCGCTTAGTTCACGAGATTGATCACAAAACTTTGTCTAGACGTAATCATATAGCCCGGTTCAGAGCTCTCAAGGATAATATAAATGAAAGTTCCATTAAAACTTGTCCAGTAGTTTTAAACATCGCTAAGGAAAAACGCGCAAATGCAGTTTTAAGTTTATTCGTACTGAGTGCTTTGGTGTTATGTTTCAGTTTGTTTCTAAGGACTCACGCAAACTTGCTTGCTGAAGGAGTTGTATTTTTAAGTGAGTTAATTCCCAGACCGAGATAAAAAATACTATGTGTGTTACTTGATATACAATCTATATTACTACCAAGTTTCATCATAATCAATTCAGTAATTTAGGCGTGAAAAATTAAAAATCACACCCACATATATAAATCAATCTATACATTCCTGATATTATTACTGCTAACTACTAACTATAGACATGTAAATTGTAATTGCTTTAGCATAAAAGCACGCTCTTTAATGGCGGTATTAAAGTCCGTGCTAGTTACAATCGTAACTCAATTAACTGTTTCGTAGAAGCGTAGACAATTTGCACAAGCGGGGTAGGCTCGTAGCTCGTAGCTCGTAGCATCTCCCGTAGCAGTCGATGTACTACGCCGTCGGTGCACTTTGTAGCGAG
This sequence comes from Heliothis virescens, assembly GCA_002382865.2. Lineage (NCBI taxonomy): Eukaryota > Metazoa > Arthropoda > Insecta > Lepidoptera > Noctuidae > Heliothis > Heliothis virescens. Next base: position 5,293,167 of record NWSH02000517.1, read on the forward strand.
TGCGACATTCAATGCGGGCAAAGGATGAATAGTTTTTCAGTGACAGTTAATTATGTATGAATAGTAGTAGTTATCTACTTTTCATATAAATTATCTCCAGTGTTTTTATTGAAATGAAGATAGTAGATGCAGAATCTACGCCATTAACATAAACTTGTTACAAAAAGTTTTACCCACACACTCACCATTTGCCAGTAAGCCTTACTGTACTGGAAAGATAGTGAATATTAAGTTATTATCTAGCTAGAGTATAACGAATTATTATACCAAATAAACGTTTCAATTAAAAATTATGGTGAACCCATGTAGTTAATCCTGTGTATAAATTAATTTAGAGCGTTTTATTTATCTGGTGGATTGCGGCTTATCAATGATTGGCCGACACCACATGCGGTATCAGCGATTTAGTTAAATTTACTCGCTGATTGAACTGAATAACTGTTAATTTGAATTGAAATGACAGTTATAGAATATAGTGTCGAGCGAGTGTGCTATTAAAGCCTTAATTAAATCACTCAACACTGAGAGCAAACAGTTGAAAAAAGCAATCAGGTTAAAGTAATTGAGACATAAATTAGACGTTTTGTCAATTAAATTGGTTTTTATGATTGTTGTCGTGTCGCGGGCGCCGTACAAACAGGCAAATGAAACTAGTTATGATCTGTTTCCACAACGTAAATATTTGCAGAGCGGCACGCGGCGCGGGGCACATGTCAAAGGCGCCGGCTCCGGTATTGATCTAGAGCGGGGCGGAGGGTGTCGCGGCGGGCGCGGGCGGGGCAGGCCCGGGGCGGGGGGCGCGGGGCGCGGGCCGGCCGCGTACTACGGAGGCTGCCTTACGTAAGGGCGCAGCGCGTCTGACACCCTGTCTGCCAGCACTCGCCGACGCTGATTAATAAAACAACCGTTATCGATTTGCTGCAACACAGATATCATCGCTTTCTATCTCTAATTAATTTACTTTCGCTCTCAAAACGCCTATTTGCAATCCCTACCGATCTATTAAACATTCATAGATTAGGCATTCATAACAATGGCTATTCAACACTTTCTGCAAAAAAGGGTGAGAATTGTCAGCACTGGTTCTTTTCGCGCACTTCATCGTTTCTTGTTTAATCATAATAAATTAAACGGAGCTCGGTGCGATCTACCCTAATTAAACAGCAATCATAAATTAGATAACTCATTTAAAAGGTCGCTTTGAAGTCGTCCATTGCTTCGGTTCAATTTTCCCACGTTCCGACTAAGTCCCAGTATTTTAGACAGAAATTTGTCATACGCAAAGGAATGATATTAAATTCAGGTGAAACGTAAATCGGTTTACCCCCGCCCCGGCCGACGAAACCCTATGCTCAGCGCCACGGTTAAACCGATTACAGCAACAAGATATTTTAAGCGGATCACTGCAGTGTTAAGACCCTTTTCTCTGTTTGGGAACCTAATCGTATAGTTTAAAATTCGAGAAAAATAGCAATTGTTTATTTTACCTGACCTAAGAAGACTAAAATTTAGCACTGATTAATTAGATGTCAGTATCACCATTACTTATTTTGAAATAAAGTCCTGGCTTCTAGTCATAACAGCCTTAAAAGTGATTAGTTGAGGATGCTGTGCGCTCCGCCGTGTCCCGGGTAACGGCCGGAGACGCTGCCGGTAGCGTGCCGCACACCTGCCGGCTACCCAAACGAACGTTTAAAATAATTCTAAATTCCGAACCGGTGCCGGTGACGGCCGAACTTGGGCGAACAATGCCCGCGAAACATTCTCTGATTGCTAATGAGGACATTGTGGAGCAACTTGAATTAAACGAAACGGAATAAGGAAATAAGAACGAAGTTTTGCCCAAAAATTCGCTCAGCCGTTGTCGTCTTTTACATTTCCTTTATTATTACTTATGTTATCAACAAGATCTTTTAAAAATAGATAGGAGACCGTGATACGGTCAGAAAAGGAATGAATAAAAGAAGGCGAAGGGTGGGGCTGAAAACATTGCAAACGACTTCGAAGACATTTTGATAAAGTGTACAAAAAAATCACTCCATTAGCTATCTACAGGGAAGTCGAAACCCTTATTATTTTATTCTCGGTTACGTTGTTTATATCGATAGCAAAAAGATCGTATCAATATATTGAAGGTTCAGAAACCTTAAAGAATCGAATACTATCTCGTCTTTGAAAGTAAAGTCGTTGCAGATAATAACTTCGAGGCAAAAAATATGAAACGATTTAAAGTTATTGTAATGTTAAGAATACTCGTAAGGATCGACGGCCGCGTCTAGATTTGTACTCGTACTTCATCTTGGTGCAGCGCAGTTTCCATCGATTTCTCATCACAGGACTGCTCAGGACAGGGATAATCCCGCATAGATAGACTGCTTTAAGCTCTACTAAATGCTAAAGGATGGAAAGAGCACTTTTATTATGTATTAAAATTGGAATTTCCGCCACGTAGATTGGAATTTTTAAGCCACCTCTTATAAATTTTAATCCGAAAATATTTAAGGAGCTTTCACCTTAAAATAGCTATGGTACGGCTTTCATACTTGGAATGGCAAAAAGTTACATACTCGCAAATACCGTTATAATTAAACAGTTATTCTTACTTACATATCAAATTACATAGTTCATTTATATTTNTAAACTACAAAGTTTAATAAGAATTTAAGAAGTAAGATAAAAACATTTTGTAACCTACCACTGTAGTGATAATTTTTGAGTTCATTTTGTTCAAACAATAAGGTTTGAAACCTTGTTGTTGTTTTGAGGAAAAATACATATTTTTCTTTATTATTCCTGTTTTTTTATTCAAATACTTTAAAAATATAATTCCCTCACTCTGAGTCATTCCCTCATTTTTCTTTTTATTTTTTTTTAAGTATTATAGACAAAAATATGGAGGACCGATAGTCTTAAATAGATCTCTTATAGTTACATTTTTGATTTATGTGAAAAAAACTTCTTAAGCATACAAAAAAAAAAAAATTTAACAATATCTCAAATTTCGTAATTTCATGACATTTACCCAGGTACCTTAGTTTAGATTATTTGTGTGAGAGGTGTGAGAATGACGTGGTTTAATCACGTTATCTGCAATGAAGACATATCCAAAATTAACATTGGAGCATTCGTAAACTGTACTGAACGTTGTGTTCATACTCAGTACAATTTGTACTTTACTTTTTAGGGTTCCGTACCCAAAGGGTAAAAAGGAACCCTATTACTAAGACTTCGCTGTCTATCTGTCTGTCTGTCTCCAGGCTGTATCTCATTAACCGTGATACCTAGAATACTGAATTTTTTACAAATAATGTATATCTATTGCCGCTATAACAACAAATACTAAAAAATAAAAAAATATATATTATTAAGGCTGTTGATTTATATTAATTAATTGCAAAATTGTATACTAGTAGCGCCATCTATTAGAAATAATGTGCAACTTAAGTAACTCACACTTGACCATTCCTATTGTACTTTTTTCATAGATAGTGGTACGGAACCCTTCGTGCGCGAGTCCAACTCGCACTTGGCCCGTTTTTTGTTCAGTCCTTTTAATTTTGTTTTATGATGGAAATTGACAGGACTTTCCTCTGCTGCGGCGCACAGTGAATAAGGAATCACACAACAATCACAATTGAGTTCCCCTAGTATTTGTATGACTTAGACTAAGTCTAAGTAATTTTGTGATACTTTACGAACTAACGTCCGAATTAAACTTTTGGAGATAGAATTAAATTCTGGGTCTCATGCTAGATTAACGTCTACTTATCAAGTTTCAGTAACTGATCCTATAAAAGGACTTCGAGTATCTTCTTTGTAGCCTATCGTTTTTAATTTACTACCTGATAAGCCTTCCACATTACAAATTCTGAAGACAATAGCTGTCGACTCAGTGGTGGCTCTCTACAATTACACTTAATTGCGGTGAACAGCTTTCTCGGGAACACTACGACATTCTACGTACAATAATGAATACAAATTGTAGCGTTCTTTGAAAAGCTGTACGGTTCAAGCAAGTGTGTTAGACAAATAGACTGGTGTTCATTTTAAACAATAATGTCGCAGGCTAGAAATTAAGTATATGGTGTATGAATTTTTTTATATGATTGTGTGATTGGCGTATGAAATTTAATTAGGTACATCAAAAGTTTGTATACTTGGCACCTTAGAAATCATGTTTAATAATTAAACCACATTTATGCGACGGGACTGTGGAAAGAGCAAGGATTGGGTAAGTCAAGAAAAATGTAGACCAATTATTGATAGTACTCATTATTAGGTGCTGTTTTCGTGAAATCAGATAATCACGTAAGAAACAATTAATAAATTACATAATTGCAGAAGAAAAAAGACTGATTTATTTTTTACTTCGAGAGTGTACGGTGTGATTACAGCCAACTCCACGGGTGGTTCCGTACCGTTTAATTTAGCGGAACACGGCCGACTCACGATAGATACCGACGGCCACGGTTTGCTAAACTGTGTCAAACGTTCTCCACACTGTTGAACCCTAATACCTATGACACTTACAGTTTGTCAACACAAAAACTACGTTGTTTGATTTGAAAAAAAAATCTTCTATATTATAATGTAAGAAAACTATTGTGAACACTTGTTTTTTTTAAAAGAGTGTCCATGGAGTTTCTTGCCGGTTCTTCTTCATAGACCCACTTCTTGGAATCGTGCTTGTTTGACGTTTCGAAAGAGCCTTTATAGGCCTACTTGAAATAAAAAAGCCTGAATTTGAAATCTCAATATTTACGCTTTGTTTGTTCAGCTTTTTCACGTAAAAGGGGTACCTGCAAAGGGTATTAATTGCATTTCCCCGAAATGGTAGCTGCAGTTGTAATCTGACAAAGGCATTTTTTATATTTGAATCGGAATACATCGGAAATGAAATCCAGGAACTCGGCTTTGAAAAGCTTTTTGGACGTTATAATAGGCAAGTGATTGTGCGCTGTTTTTTAAGGTATTTTTCATTAAATAAAATTCTGTATAAACGACCATTTTTTTCTCTCTTTTTTTCGTGATATATGGATTTTAAAATAATATAATAATCTTCATAATTAACTTTCCACGGATTGGAAGCCCATTGACAACTATTAATAATGGATTCTATATCTACCTATGTATACTAATATTATAAAGCTTAAGAGTTTGTTTATTTGTTTGTTTGATCGCGCTAATCTCAGGAACTACTGGTCCGATTTGAAGAATTCTTTCAGTGATAAATAGCCCATTTATCGAGGAAGGCTATAGGCCAATTTAAATCCGGGTGCGCGCAGTAGTTCCCACGGGAAAGCGGGTGAAACTGCTGGCGGAACCTAGTATAATATAATAATCTTCATAATTAACCTCCCACGGTTTGGAAACTCCATTGACAACTATTAATATAATGGACTAGCTTCTGCCAGCGACTTCGTTCGCGGATCATGTCGCTTATGCCAGCGACAGTGCGTTTTCCCAACATTTCCCTTCACTGCTCTGGTCCTATTGATTGTCGCGTGATGAAAAGTATACTATAACCTGCTCAGGAGTATGAATAATAATTGTACCAAGTTTCGTTAAAATTCGTCGAGTAGTTTTTGTTTCTATAACGGTTATACAGATAGACAGACAGACAGACAAAAATTCTACTGATTGCATTTTTGGCATCAGTATCGATTCCTAATCACCCCCCCGATAATTATTTTAGAAATATATTTCATGTACAGAATTGACCTCTCTACAGATTTATTTTAAGTAAGTATAGATGAAATTCTTAACTTGTGCGTTATCAGAGACTGGGATAGAGCATTGGATGTGTGCATGGTTTTAAATCGCGACAGCTCAGCATACTGCAGTTTGCACCTTGAGTTTGGGCTTGTTTCTAGAATCATTAGGGGTTGCATGTTTTACGTCCCTCTAAAATTTGTTTAAGAATAAAAATGCACAAAAAAAAGTACTTATTCACAGTCAAAGTAGCTTTTATGCCACCATATTTCTGAAAGATAAGCTAAACTACCAAGCCCCAGCCTGACTTGTTTATAAAAAAATGCACATCTATGATTATAAATGATAATTAATTGCTCAGCTAATTGTCAAATTTGACGTTAATATTCGAAAAATTGTTTAGAGGGAGTCGTTTGCAATTTGGCACACACACAAACACAAACAACACTATAATTTTTCCTTGCATCGAGATAATAATATAGCGGGATTTTTATGTAGCACAGCATACTGATAAACAATATTAAAATATCTATAGAAATATTATTATACTTTGTGTTACAACATGGTTAATTACAGAAAATGCATAACTCCATCTATGAATTTGAATGATAATTAATTGGTTACCACTCCGTCTGCATTGTCAAATTTAATTTAATTTATACATCATAGATGGAGCCGCCTTAAAGTTGGTTAAACACAGTTTTCATTTTTTTTTATTTTTCTTCCCAAGTTATGTTATTATTATTACCTATGCTTCTTTAAACAGGTAACCGTCACAAAACGAAGGGCAGAAAAGCTTAGAATTCACGTAAACAGCTTAAATTTTCATCGATTTAGCTTCAAAACTGACGGAGTTTCATAGAAACTTACCCCTCCTTTTTCACCCCCGTTAAGGCAGAATTTCCAAAAATCCTTATCGCGTCATTCTTAATTTCTAACCAAATGGCCAAATATTAATTTTCATCGAATCAGCTTCAAAACTGACGGAGTTTCATACAAACTTACACCCCCCTTTTAACCCCCTTAAAGAGAGAATTTCCAAAAAAAAGATAGCCTATATGTTAGCGAGGACTAATAGCTATATAACAAAAAAAGTTTCATCAAAATCCGTCCAGTAGTTTTTGCGTGAAAAGCGGACAACATACGGACAGACAGACAGACAGACAGACAGACAGACAGACAAAATTTTTTAAAATCATATTTTTGGCTTCTGTTGGTTGTATGAAGGTCCCCCATCTTAGTTTTTCTTTAATATCTATAATGTACAGACATGAGGTTGTTATAATTTTATTATATGTATAGATATTTACCTGGTCTTTTAACCTCATACCTGCACGCGACAGTGTTTCGAGAATAGAATTTTTAAGTTATTATAAATAAATTCATGATACCAATTGGTTTTAAAGTACTTTTACCAGCCATTAGTGACGACGTCAACCAAAATATTAAATGTGAAGTGCCCCAAAATTAGAGTTTATATTTCAGTAAAATAGGTTATCTGAGAGAGATGAGTATGTCAGAATAGCGCTGTGTCGTAATTAAGACGGCACAGATTGCACTATAGCTAAACATTTGGCTACAAACAGTGGCTCTAAAACTACAAAAATAGTTTTATGTTGGTATTTTAGGATATTAAATATTTGGCAATAAAGACAGACGTTGAGTTAATACAAACTTGGAAAAGTTAAGGTACTTTGTTCTATTTTTGTGTGACTATTTATAGCCTGAACTGGCTTCATTGTTAATTAGGTTTCATGTTCTCGCTGAGTAATTTACTTTGACCCAAACACCACCTAAGTTTACTCAAAAAACTAAATCATAAACTTCACAGCGAAATACAGAACTTATCTTACAAATTGTTAAGTAATTTAAGAAAACTTTTGATCACGGTGGAAAAATACGAGTGTTATAAGTAATCCTATTAATGAAAGCTAATACTTGGAGCGAGGGCGCGGCGCAGGTATCGGTCGAGACGCTCCTCAAATTGGTCTCATCCTGTGACAATCGCTATACATTTGTACGCCGTGGTGACAAATATAAATTGTACGAGTAAGCTTCTACCGAGTAAGGGGTGGTTGACGAAGTGGAAAAAAAATGCTTAACCTGTTTTCCTGATCACATTTACTTCCCCGTCACAGACTTATGATAAATGTTTAATTTTTTCCCGAGAATCGTTCGAATTTGTTCATTCTGTACCATAATATACATTTTTTTTTATATTAATCTTGTTCGTGGAATTCTGATTGAGTGACTTGTAAGTCTACATTTTTACTTATTTTTTGTTGCAGAGTCAAGAATTGGGCGCTAAAATTCGGCGTCGACTTATGGGAGTTTGGAAGGCATTTTACAAAAATGAATCAAATACAAAACGTAAGTAAACGATAAATAGTCATGGATTATAAAAAAAAAACCACAAACAGTCTATGTATATTGAGGACGGTTTGCAGAATATTCTTCGTCAATCTCGACATTTGTAGTAAAAGTTTCACGTGAAAATCGGGATTGAAAAACAAAAAAAAAGTTTCCATTTCCTGAGAGTCGTGCGTGGAGAGTACGTGTGATGTTTCTCTCTTGAAGGCGGCGAGAGAGCGTGTAGCAAGTAAGCCGGATCGCCGGTCCGACGCGTACGTACAAAAACTACGAGTCCGCTCCCGTGGCGCCCCCTAGCGCCTCCAACACCCCCGGCGCCCCCAGGCACCCCCACATCCCGCGACCCAGTTACGTGTCCGACCAGAGATAGGGATACAACGACTGTTACTAAAGCATGGTATTAGTCACTTATCGATGCATCTTGATCGCTTAATGGTTTCAATTAGTTGCCATTTGTAATGTTTATTATGTGGGGACTTCTACTAGTTTTTATATTCTTAGGGCTGTCTCCAAGGAGGGGAGAAAGTTTTTTCTTTAATTGAAAATTTCCAAAATTTACTCCTTTATTGGAATTAGTAATGTAGGCTTAGGTTATATTGTATGATTCATAAAAAAAATATATATTATCCTTATTAACCAGTCAGTCACAATAAGTTTTTACTTGGGAAGATTAAAAAAAATCAAATACATAACTGTCTTGTCCGTTCAATTTATTATTTATTCAGTCTAAACACCATTAGGCTCATGAAGGCACTTTATGAAGATACCTATACCTTGATGTTTATTCAGATAAATATTAGCATTGATATTTGGGGGCACGGCAGTGCCCCCGCCAAGTCGAGCGCGAAGCAAACACTGCCGTACCATCCTTTACTGGAACCGTTTCGCCGCATTTTCAGGCCCCTATTTGAGAACCTCTGGATAAGATCAGAACTCTGAAATTTTCCTCATCTATTAAGCTGTAATCATGTGCTAAAAATCCGAAATTTCAACTCTGTAGGTCATTTAGTTCCGAAGTTAAGCGAAAGCAAAGTTTCGTATTTACGACACTCACTCACTCATGATCATCAAAATAGAACTAGTACTTCCCATGAACTCAGAGAGCTGAAATTTGGTACAGAGTTAGAGTTTAATGGCCACATAAAGGGAAAACTATAAAAACTAGGATAATCGAAGATCTGGAGTACCTGGTGACCCTGATTAAAAAACACAACAGCCCAACCAAACTATTATTAGAGATATCGACATTCCGCTTTTACAAAAAATATTCGTCTTGGTGGGCCGCTTCAAAATCGTAGGTCTGAAGTATCTGGTCATGAACAATCAGCTGGTTTCAGCTGTATTAGAGATATTGTAATGCCCCCTTATATTATTGGTACATAAAAAAACTTGACAATTCGCATCACAATGTAAATCTGTACCTAAATAAAAATTCAGTAGTTATCTAATTATGTAATATTAGATGCTGTTCAAACTATTGAATAGTAACTTCATTATATTATTTTTTAATATTACAATAATTATTCATTTGTACGTCTCGCCATCTTATAATCATAGACCAAGAAAAACATACAGTGCATAT
>NWSH02000517.1:5304091-5323407 GCA_002382865.2 Heliothis virescens
CTATAAATTTAAAAAATATTAAAATTAGGGGGGGTCCCCATACAATAAACGTGTGACGTTGTACGGGGACCCCCCCTATTTCTTAACTTTTTTCTATTTTCAGATTTTTTCCTACGCTTACACACAATTACCGAGCTAGGTTCCAAATTTCATATTTCTAGGTTATCTGGAAGTAGGTTAGGTTTAGGTACTATAAGTCAGTCAGTCAGTGGGAATTTTACGACTTTTGGACCTTCATATCTTTATAACCGTTTGAGCTAGCTTCATGAAATTTGGGCTTCTAGGTGTCCTTATGGACATAATGAAACACGCGTAGTTTGAAGTGTTTACGTTTAATAGGTTTTGAGTTATGGAGGGGTAAAAAGTGGCACCAAATGGTTCGTGTAAATATACACGTGGCGCTTGCCAGCCAGTNTATCCTTATGGACATAATGAAACACGCGTAGTTTCAAGTGTTTACGTTTAATAGGTTTTGAGTTATGGAGGGGTAAAAAGTGGCACCAAATGGTTCCTGTAAATATACACGTGGCGCTGGCCAGCCCATTCTTTGCTTGAACTTGGCTTGACACGCTGCCGCGTGTCTAGATAATAATATTATAGTTCTGAATAGTTTATTCGGTTACTTGACCGCACTTATCCCAACTACTGGACCGATTTGAAAAATTATTTCAGTGTTAATTAGCCCATTTATCGAATAACACCAAGATGCTTATATTAACCTACTTTTTATCCAGATGTGCGAAGTAGCTATCACGAAACGCGGTTGAATCTACTGGCGAAAGCAAGTGTTATGTACATATGGATAGAGTTATTAAATATTAAAACGTGTAGATGACATAATAACGAGCTTTATTGCGATAAAGCAAAAGCGCCGCTATGGGACCAATTTATAAATCATCAAAACGTTGCTAATAGTTTCTACCGTGTTATTAGCTAAGCGAGGCGACAATCAACAGTAATTACGCGACATAAGTTTAATTAAAACAAGGGTTGCAAATACAGGTTCACGGAACAAATTGTTCAACGTCAGTACTGATTTAAACGTGACGTAGATTGTCCTCGAATCACCTACATATAAAGCTTTTAATATCGGTTTATGCGTGTCAATTACTGGCGGGGCACATTGTCCACGTTTTTGCATTAACAATGCTGGATTTAGGTCACGCCAAGATAACATCACGTTAAGGATTATACACCAAAAATGTTACCAAAAAAAACTCTGACGAACATGGAAATTTCGAGCAAAATCGGGATGAAATTAAACGCTCGTGGTTGCGGACCGTGACAGAACGGACGCAGAGCACAGGACCCGTGTTTTATTAATTATTCCGTATTCCGTAGATATTCACAATCGGAAAATCATATGCGCTACAATAATCCTGCGGAAAATTTGCTTTGGCAGTTCAATGCTACGTGCAAAACTTTAGCGATTAAATTACACTTTTTGTTTGCTATAGGTACCTAGTACCTACTGTACTTATTTGATTTAATCAGTTTATGTGCCACATAAGAGTTGAAAGGGTTAATCTTGATCTTTCAAACAATGAACACACTCGTTAGAATTTATGTAGTTAAGATTCAATTAAGGTCTAGTTAATAAGAGGTTAGTCAACCCGAAGCCCGTAGTTTCTATAGACGAATACAATATAATACAAAGCTTTGATATAATTTTCATTTAAGGTTCGTAACCAAACAATGCCCAAATGGTCAATAGACAAAGATTACCGCATCGTTTAGGAAATCGATAGGAAACAAATGTAGCTGTAGTTACGTATACGTAATTATAAAAGTTTATTTCTACATTTGGAGTGCGGTTAACATGGCCAGAGGGAGTTTGCTGTAATGGGTGAAGGCACTGTTACACTGACCAGCGGCTAGTCGCGGTTGTTATAATTACGACCAAAGGTATTTCATATAGAAATGTCGTAGGCGAGGCTGCGGCGGTGGCGGTATACAACAGTTATACGCCTACACATAGATGAGTACCTACGTACGCTTATCCGTTATACAGTATATTGAGAACATATTCGCAGTTTCTGAAGCACGTCCGCGAATAAGCAATTTACTTGATGAAACATCGTAAAAAAGCGACACGATCCGGAATTTCAGGCCAATGAAAAACTTAATAATATTCATATTGAGAAGGAATGTGGCAATATCGGCAACCATTTTGATTAATATCGTCATTATTTGATCTACTACTGGAAAAACTAATAATTGTTGTTAATTACCGTAGGTACAGGATGTTGAAGTACTCTTACTGTAATGTCTTTAGATATAATTTTTATGTTTTATTGGCGTGCACTCGCTCAAAGATATAGAATTACGATAAAAAGTACCCAATTGTATTATTTATTGTGTACTAGATCAAGCGGATCTAAATAACTGTGGCTCAATAAACCCGCCTGTATACAAGGATGTAAATGATGGCGACAAATGCAAGTATCGCGTGTCGGAACGCCGCGGTTGGGCTCCGATACTCATCTGTCATCGTGTGTACGCACCTTAATGGATTCAATGGAGCCGGCTTTAATGCGACGCCATTAATATTGGGTATTAAACCATTTTAGTTTCACTGTATAGTAACGCAACAATTGAGTAAATAATAAACGCAACGCTGATCACTATCATTACAATTGATGAGATTCTGACCAGTTTCATAAGCGTAGGGGACATTTATTTACTAAAATTTGTTTAGCTTAACAATACTAAGGCGATGTGTTAATCAAATAAAACAAGTGTAAATAGAACAAGATTTCAAATGACAGCTAAAAAAGAAGCTAATCCTTATAATATTTACAAAATCAAGACAAGCCAAAAGATTGAGTAGGTACACATCAAGTTGCAAAAGGAAAATCACCTACACTCAGTAAAAATAATATTACTCACCTAGATTTTGTATAGGCTAAACAAAAAATTAAAAGGTGATATTTACAATAAAACCTAAATGGAATACATTAGGGACAAATATAAAAAGCACTTCATTATCACGGCGCCACGCGAGGCCTGTATGAGGGACATTCATCAATCGAGCACTCACGCAGTGCCCACGGGCCTAACCAATGTGGCGTGATGTGCGTTAAGTGACAGATAATATTTAAATATTTATTGTATTCATGACCCAGAACTTTTCAGAGGTGTGTTTGATTGGCAGTTAACCTGATTTTTCTATCGTAACTCCTTTTGACCAGATATGACGAGTTGGGAAGGATTTGATTTTTTCCTATTTGTCTTTGCCATCTTTAATTTAAATAACTTTTTCAACATATATAATAATAGATACATGGAAAAAAGTTCAACAATCAACATATGGGAAGCCGGCAGCTGCCGGCTTAATCTTTCGCTGTCAAACTGTTAGTTGATAAGACATCCTCGCATTTCCCGAGGTGTCTGTAAAGAACTATATTTCAACGAGAATATCATCTTAGCGTGCTCACTTTATTCAGTTCATAAGTCTCGGCAAAGTTTAGAGATAAAATCAACGGTACAAAGAAGAGAGCGGCGCGTAGCTCGTGACAGGTGGGAGGGTGCCGCCGCGCCCTTATCGCGCGAGCTTGCAACTTTGTTGCGATACTTGCACACTTTCTCAACAGCGGGTCGAGCCAAGTCACAAGTCCGATCGATGACTAGATAATACTCCAGCTCCATTCGAGCTGCTGCTATGTTTTCTTGCGAACAATAACGGCGAGGAGCAAACAAGTTTTCCCGCAAGACTTAATAATCCATATTAACTTATAAAAACTTTGCAAACACAGAGTATGCACAGTTTTTCATCCAAATACGTGTGTGCATGAAATCTTCCAACTTCGCTAATATACGATCCAACAATTAGCTTCATGGCAAACATTCCCAGCTTTATGTCGTCCCCGGGGAAATGAAACTTTGTATATTTAAGAGTTATACGCACCATGTTTCATTTGTATATGCTGTGTTTGTTAACATTAACGACACGGTAAACGTTGTATTTGTTATCTTATGACTTATTTACTGTTCGTTAGTTATATTGGTTTTATTTTAAACGTTTAATACACAAGGGGAATCTGTTTATTTCATTTCATGGTTGGGGGAAGCTTGAACACAATAAAAAATTGTTTTATTTTTAGCCCAATTATAGCTGAGTAAACTACATACAACTTAATGAAAAGAATGAAAGATACGACCTACTTAAACTTTAGGCATCTGGTCAAAGATATCTAAGCAATAATAGCTAAACATGTTGGTGATAGGAACTCATAACAATGGGCCTTCGCAGAAAGTTTCAAGGTTGCTCGCCTGCAACCAGCTGCAGCCTTCGTCCGCGGTTAGACACAACTTTAACTCATCGCTAGTTGAACACATAACTTGGTCAGTTTTATTAAACAATACGAGCCAAGGTGAGGCCTTGTAGATTATTTTCAAGATAATGCCAATGTTGCATCACGTAGCAGGGTCATTTGGCTTTTGCAGATATCAAAGCCTCTATTCTCTATAAACTATGCCTAGCGACGTAAAGACCTTCTAAAAGGTCGCTTTGGCCCAATGGTAGGTAATATTAATTATTCTCATAAAACTGATCGAGACGATAAGGAAAGAAAGGAAAGGCAATTAATAAATTAGTCACATTCCTTATCTCAAAGGTATCGCGTAATGAAGCGAATGTTATGAATATTCATATTTTCAAACGTGCCTTTACGTTTTACTACCTTTTGATGTGGGCGGAATATCGAGCAATAAAATTGCAGAATACTCTACAGCCCTTGAAGCCACTTTGTGCGTACCTCGTGTGAGCGAGCGCCGGATATCGTAAAGTGAACTTATTGGAGTTATTGAGTTACTATGGAATAAGTGCTATCCTAGATTGAGTTAGGCTTGTGCCGATAAACTAAACGATATCTGCTTATTTTCATAAAGGCTACGTAAAAACTAGAGTTGGGAGTTTAGGTTGAAACTTTTATGAAAATTCCGAAAACTAATAAAAAGTTAGTCCTTCATACTAAATTGACAGCGTAGCATAGGGCAAGTTTTAATCAAACTTCTGTTTTCCACATTGTTGCAGGCTCTTCCCGAAACGATACGAGAGCTGAAGACAGCATTATGGAACGCCGAGCTCTCCGGAGGTGTGGCTAATCTGACCGGCGCTCTCACCACAGGCTTCGAAATATTACATCGGGTAAACACTAAAAAATCAATCAGCAATTTCAAATAGATAAATAAGAAACTAAACAGAATATTAATATTTAATATCTACAATATTAAATTCCACTAACAATTCGTTCTATGTCCTTCCAGTATAACCGCACAGGCCTAGGTTGTCAGTGCAACCAAGCGATCGCGGTGATAGGTGCCGGCGGGGGTGCGGGCGGGGTCAAGGGGGTGTTCCGCACGTGGAACTGGCCACACATGCCTGTTCGCATCTTCACTTACCGCGTGGGGGGAGACGCCACCGCTGGACATAATATGAAGGATATGGCCTGCACTAATAAAGGTAGTTTTGAGAAAATTTTAGATGATTTTTTTTCAGTAAAAAGACGCAATATGAAATTCTGTTATGAAAATATTATCTTATGTGTCCATAAACCAAGATTTGGGTCTCCCACCATATTGCCCTCTTGTGGGAGATATAGCAAAGAATTGCATGATATAATTCTTCTACAATGCTTTACTTTTACTAAAAAGATGACAATGTTGCAGGATTCTACGTGACAATAAACGAGCACTCAGAGATCAAGTCGAAGGTGCTACACTTCGTGGAGGTGCTGGCCAGACCACTGGTCATGTACCAAACCATGCACCCTGTGCATTGGAGCCCCGCGTACGTTGGTGGCAGGGTACGTAACCCATATACTTACTTCGTAATTGTGTATTAGATATATTAGGTAAAAATGCAGTTTCTAATAAAAAAAGATTCAGAATAATTCAAAGTAAAATAAATAGTTAGGACTTTAACTCCGTACCTAAACCTACGTATTAATCAATAGCCTTCGTAGCATCTCATGTGTTGACTGCAGAAAATAAGTCCTCGTCATCTTTTAATTGCAGAGTAGTAGCCTGGCTGATGATGGCATGGGTCAACTGATGTCCTCCGTCACCGTACCCATCTTCGATAGGCGAAACCACACAGTAAGCAACACTCCTTAATATGGGTCTTTTTATTTATTAGAATGTCTTAACTTATTGCAAATGATTTTTATTTTCAGCAAAGAGAAGCCAATTTACTCGGCGTGGTTGGTACCGATGTGCCTATCGATCAAATAAAGAAGCTCGTACCACCATATAAGGTAGACTACCATAGTTCAATATTAACCTTCATAGTTCCTCCGTCTGAATCAAAAAAGGTCAAAATCCTAATCAAATTAATTCATTCACAGTTGGGTGTGAACGGTTACTCGTTCATGGTGGATAACAACGGGCATGTATTGTATCATCCAGATTTAAGGCCTTTGGTATGTATTTTTAATCTCTTCCCAATTACTTTTATGACTGCCTTGAGAGTCATACTGAAGCTGTACAATTTAAAAAAGCAATTCATACTGATGACGAATCATATTTTAATTACTAACATACATGGTATCTTTTGTTACAGCATACAAACGAGGAAGTAAGTAAAGAATAAATTTTCCAAATCATTGATCTTAATTTTGAAGAAGGGTCGTTTGTAAAGTTAGTAGTTATTTAGCAGATGATACTAAATATTGGCTATGCTTCACAGTACACTGAGACGCTGCGTCCTCTATACTCAAGCGTGGACCTCACGGATGTGGAACTGCTAGTGGACTCGGATGAGAACTCTAGGGTCAATCTTACATCACTGCTGCTTGATGTGAGTATTAATGCTAAAGTAATTATAAATCTTTTTGTGTAATTGAATTGTTAAGCACTAGGGGTTCCCCAAGGTTTAATCTCCGGTCCAACATATTAAAAGTCCATAAGTCCACTTTTTGTGATCACGGAACATTGCACGAGTGGCTGCACAGATATAAATTTTTAGGTATAAGCATGGACACATGCGCATACATGTGCTCGGAATTTACTTTCGGAACGACAACAATATATAGGAATACAGCAACATTCTTCTTTTTTCTGGAGGTTCTCTACTACTAAAGCTAAGATCTTATGTCGTACTTAGTTTCCGATACCTACATAAGTTTAGACTCAATTATAGCAAAAGTAAACAAATAATCATTTCTTGGAAACTTACAGCTCCGCCACGACATGATAGAACAGCGAGAAGGCGAAACCGAGATCGCAGTGAAGGTACAATACGACAACATGAGGCGCGTAGCGACCAGACGCCAGCGCTACTTCTACAGCCCGGTGGATGGCACTCCCTTCTCGCTGGCTGCCGTGCTGCCCGACGGGTACGGCATGTACGAGCTGCAGGCGGAGCAGGAGGTCAAGCATAGTCCGGTCAATGGTGAGTGCGGGAGAATTTGGAAGGTAGTGTTTTGTTTTGCTTGGAAGAATCTTGCTTTCCTTCAGTGGTGAGGATTTGGGATAAACTGTCAACTGGGGTATTTGGGCAATGGTGTCTTTATTGAAATGCTGCTACTTTGTGAGCTTTTATACTTCTCTGTAAAATATTCTTATTATATAATCTTTGGTATATTATGTCAGCTTATCCACTGTTTGTTTTTGTAACTAACCCAAAATATTTCTAACTTCTGCAGTCACGGAATATTTCAAAGGCGAAAACTGGAAAGTTCATCCTGATTGGTAAGAACTGCATACGTTATTTAACGATCCTAATCCTTCATTTTGTTCTGAGCTAACATTTTTGACAACGTTAGTTCGTCACAGTCTAAAAACGTCCCCTACTGGACAAAGCCCCCCAAGCGGGGTGTAGTCGGGGTGGGTTGGTATGAGTGAAAAGTCTGTTACACGGCATAAACTTTAATAAAAATGTTCCACACAACACAAGTAGTATTCAAAATCCGCCATTACTGTAAAACTTAACTACGGCCAATCAGCGGCCAGAACATGACAACTAGCAGTCGGGCGGCCTGCCCTTATTGGACCGCTGCGTACGACCAGGCGAAAGGGTGCGTTCGGAAATAGCATCCGCTATACACTCCCCCTCGGGTTCATGTAAGCGTCCTCGCACATGAACCCGCTCCTGAACGGTAAAAACAGGCTTGACTTTACGAGGCCGGCCTCGACTACGATTCGGCTTAGTAGGATGAGGCGGCGTATCGTGCCTGTTAACAAATCGCGGAAGCTGTGAAGCATAAAACCTGTCAAAGACCTTGTCGGGAGAATCAACTTCAGACACAAGGTAAGTCCTAGGGCTAGCTCTCTTAAAGACCTTATAGGGACCATCCCTCATAGGTACACACTTAGCTGACAATCCTTTAGCAGCGTTACTCAATACGTGCGACTTTACCAAAACTTCATCACCGACATCAAAATCTGTAGGTTTACGACTATTACGATGCACGTCACTAAGTCTCGATGCTTCGTCTTCCCTAAGCAAACTACTGATAGGCACTTCACTGGCCTGTAGTGACGCTTTTTCAAAAGGGAGATCAAACAGCTTGGCACTGTTACCGAAGTGCCACTTAAAATTACCAAAATCAACATTGATACCAAAATTTACCAAAAAATCTATGCCTAGCAATGATTCATTATTGTCCGCGTCTGGAAAAATTAAAAAACGAACGAGCCTGGTTCTACCCTCAAGAGTAACATTTACTTCGGTAGTAAGTACAGTCATTAACCTAAGTACACCATCTGCTAGTTTTACATTTTCCACACCGGAGGACATAGGATGACCTTTGGCCTTTAGGAGAGCGTATAGCGTATGACCAGCCACACAGCTCTTAGCTGCCGAATCTAACAACGCGGTACCCTTCTCTCCTAAAATACTAATATTTAGCACGGGCCTTAAAAAGGATTGAAAAACGCGATTACCGTTAAATGGTTGTCCACCACTGGTAATTCCGCACAGTTGTTGATAATTATTGTTATTATTGTTGGGGAAAGAAAAATGTTGAGAATTACTGACATTCTCGGAAAAATGTTGAGAATCACTGACTTTCTCGGAAAAAGGTTGACGACCACTTGCGATCTGTGAAAAATGTTGAGAGCCGCTGATATTATTATTAAATGGTTTATAATCATCCGGTTTATAAATAGGCATAAAGTCGCGGGCGCAAGACTTTGAACCGTCGTCGGAACTACCAGGATAAGATTGACAACCATTGAACGATATCGACCGTGACGCACTCACACTACAATGCAACGGTAACGCGCGCTCCCCCTGGTCGCAAGCAGTACAGACACTTTTTAAATTATTAGTACAAACACATCTTAAATCGTTAGTACAAATACACTTTAAATTCTTAGTACAAACACACGCAGTAGTTTTAGTACGAAGATTATTACAATTTTCCCCTAATACAGAGATCTATTAAAAAAGTCAATTGTCCTTCTGCATTTTTATTAATATTTTAGGGCGTGAATGAGCAATATCGAACATTTATCTAACTTGTTTTTATTTTTCTTTAAAAGTAGCCAATTATTGTGAATTTAAAAGCTTTTCGACGCAATGATTTTTTTGTCTTGTGGGGATTCCGGATTTACTCCATACTTCCATGGACATCTTTAAATACCTTTGTGCAGAAGTTTTTCACGTTTTTTGTATTCATTTAACAGGTAGTTGATAACGAAGTAATACTTCCTTAAGGGTAGGAAGTTGGTTAAGTCTGCCAATGGCTCTAAATCTCGACAAACTCAAGAAGAAAAAATATCGTCTTAATTTCGAGATGATGGACAACAATTTTGACACGGACTTCACTCACGATTCCACTAATATGTAGCAAAATTGTTGTTGCTTTATCTATTTAGACCCTTGAATAGTATATTTATATATATATAAATTATTATTTTAACAACACAGAAATTGCCTGTAACAAAAATGAAAATTAGCCACTTTTACAAAAAAATCGAAAAGTTAGATGCTTTTTGAGCACCCATTCTAATAAAGCCTACCTAGTTCAAATTTTACAATTTATAAGTATAGATACGTGTTACAATTTTTACCGGGTGGCCAACTCTAAAAAATCAAAAAAAATTTTTTTTGACCACCCTAATCGACAAATATTTGGTAACTATTACCAAGAAACACATACTCATCGTATAACGTCAGGAAGATCAACATGCACGTCATAACCCTCTCCAAGTTCGAAGCTTCTTAGAACGAAGCCACGAGCCATAAGTTCCTGTTTGTTTTATTGGCAGTTTTAAGTTATGAGCACACTGTGTGTTATGAATGCGGTAGCTTAATACCCAAGTTATGTTTGTAGATGTTGTAAGATGTAGTAAAAGGGTGTCAATTTTGTGGTGTTGGGTTGCCAATTATTATTAAAAAAAATTTGATCGAGCAGTTCAATAACACATTTGACTCTATTAGAAGTAATTAAGTAAAGTACATTAATTACTATGAGAGTATATACAACAGTTCGTTACCCGTGATTTCAATTTTGAAGTGCAGATAGTGTATATGAATTTCGAAATTGGAAATCAAAATTGCAAATGGCAAATAACAAACAAATATTTCGTGCGTTTTTATTTCTATAAGCTAGGCATTTCGTACAGATTTGCGTAATTCATTATAATGCACAAATAGTTCCCCTGAGACTAACTATTAACAAAATTATGCCTTAGCAAATCGCAGTGGAAAATTAACCCTTCCAAAGTTCCAACTAAAACCCTTTAAATAATGTGGTTTGGCGCCGATCTCTATGTAACAATTCTGTAGATTTCAAGTGGCGCGATCATTATACAGTTCGAAGCTTCGCTCAAAATGATTGGTGCAATTTACAACTCCGTGTTCTACAATATTGGCAAATTCTGGAAACATGCCAGTGTGATGCAAACTGCTTATTTGACTTCAGGATTGCAGTCCACCGCTTCGTGGAAATTCTGACACGTACCGAACTTTTACATCCGTTTTTGGTCCCGAAAGGTCTTGTGGCCTACAAAGGCTGTATGAATCGATCACTCTGTAAAGCTCAGCTTCGTTTGACACGTCCTGGGGTGTGTATACTATTGCTCATCAAGACCCTCTGTGCCTCTGAAGTAACATTAGTCAGTCAGTCCCAATGGCATAAGAATAACGTAGTTGGTACTAGAAAGTCTGGAACAGACAATGATTCACCGACTGTTAACTTGAATGTTGGTTTCAAGAAAGACAATTTATTACTGTCTGTGTAGGAGGTCATTATATGGAATTGTGCAGTTTGGTCGTAAATATGCAAAATTTAGTGAGATAAACTTTGACATGCTTATACATTGATCGTGGATGTTGAATAATTTTCTGAACGACTAGAGATGTGTGTAAGACGATGAGTGTTTTCTAAACGAACGGAGGAGACTTCCGTTATACGCTGAAGACGAGCTAACGATGTTTTGTGTAAAAAAATTATAAAAGTTAAACAATATACGATCTTATACATATACTATCTACGACTATTTCTGAGTTTCCTGATACCTTGATCCCCACATTTATACTAACCTTTATACATACTGTAAGAACGAAATATAAATGAATGGTAAAACAAATAAAAGACCCGTTGTAGACCAGTTTCCTTCAAGTATTATCACAGCTCTAAGATTAGGCACCAGAGATTTAAATTCAATAAATGGTTCCACGTAAATTACACCCGACCCTTTAGGTATTAGAGCGAGCTAGAGAATAAGTTTACCCCGGATTGATAAATGTTCAAGCGATTTATTACTGGGAAAGAGAATTGTAGGCTATTTTTGGCTTCGTATCGAATGCATTTGAGGTCGATAGTGTGCTATTTGACTAAATATTTTTTTTTGGTTAGAATGTTAGTACGAGATACAAAGAAAAAATAACAATTGTACTGACGATTTTAATGTAATCTGTGGTAAATATATATGAAAAAGAAAAAAATTGTATAACAGTATACATCCGAGTTCGCTCAGATCTTGCACGTACAAATTATAATTTAATTTTATTTGCACACTTGAATAGCCATTCTCACCCGATTGCCCGGTAACTTGGTTTGAGGAGGTCAGTAGGCAGTCGTCTCTATGTAAAACATGGTACTTCAGCATAGTTTGCTGATATCAAAATTGGTGACAATACAAATAAAAAAGTTGCCATTATGATGCAATTTTAAAAAAAATGGTTTTAGTGAACACGATCAATTTATAATAATGACCAACCCACCATAACATATACCGCCTGAAATGTTGCCTTTAAGACCTAAGCGATGTTTTTCAACCCCTGCTTCGGGGTTTTCCGAATTACTGTCATTAAATGTTGCTAAGCTAATTCGAGGAAACTCAATAGATATTATCTTCCTGCTACAAATTACTCTTGTGTTTACACTTTAGATTAGAATAATATACCACTATAAATATATCGCACGTTGCTATAGCAATAATCCAGTGGCTTCCAAACATACTTTTTTATAACGAAAAGGAAAATAAACCATTCACTGCGAATCCCTGTTCTTGTATGCCCAGATTACTGAAAAAAGCACTATTTCTTTATCATAACAGATAAAGAAGGTGAGATTTTGTATTTATAAATTAATCGGATTATTTTTTTGCGACATGTTGTGTTTTACGTGGCATATGTTGTCGATTGCGTAGAAAAACATATTTATATATTATTCTATATATTTTATTTTTATAATTTTAAAGTGACAATGGATGAAAACTGGAAAAATATGACAAAGCAAAAAGACAAGATAAGGTTCCAGTTTTTTGTAATAATTGTTTTTTTTAATTTTTCAGATTTATTTAAGAATACATTTTCGTCAGCAGGTATATACTCAAACCCGAGGCGTGAGTGATAATTTTCAAAGACGAACCCATTAGATCTATGCGTCAAACCAACTTTCTTGCAAAACTATTACCATACACATGTTATTTATAAAGGGGCGCCTCTGTTACCAAAAGCTAAATTTCTAGTGTTTCGGTTTTACGAGCGTTCAACTAAGCGGAACAGCTATCGGAACATAAATCTTATGGAGAAGTAGGTGCAAATTGTATACGTCGGAGAGCGAGCAGCACCTGCAACAGGTACATAGTGATAGCTAACTTAAGCTATGTTACAGTAATTATGATACAAATGTTTTTGCATTACTATACTTAGAATCTCTTTGATTTCAATTTTTAAATGCACATCGATCACATAAACAGTAAAAATAAATCAATAAACATAGTTAATTTTTTCAAAAGGCTGGTACCTATTACTGCAGATACCCGGTTTAAATTCACAGGACCACCTGCGGAGATATCATAACTACCTTCGGGCAGAAAAAATGGCGCATTGAAATGGCGTATCCATTATTTAATGTTAATCATTAAGCTGCTTGGGTAGCCTTTTTAGCCAACCATTACGGACCAACCACAAATATAGGATGATGTCGGAAATGTCGCAACTGTTCGTGTGTTGTTCCAAGAGACCATTTGGTTCCTGACTTTGCTTTTTTTTGTCTTCGACAGTTAAATAACGAAAGTTTCGTAGATTGGTTCCGTATTTGCTGTGTATAATTATATCATTCGTGTCCTTTTGGTTCGACGTTGGGTGGGGATTAGGGAGATATGGGACATGGCTTGCACACTAAGTTCTCAACTACTGATTTGTAGTAAATTTCATAATTATGTGATGAATGTATAAGCTTAATTAAATTTTAGAGCATAGACTTAATTAAAGTTTGAATGTAAACTAACTTTTGGGTACTGACGCAAAATTCAAGATACCATATAGTTATTACTAAATATTTAGCTCACGTGAAATGTATTATAATAATATTAAAAACCAATTACCTTTATTTCTATATTTTGGTGTCTAAATATAAATACGTACCTAATAGCTACATTCATGATTGAGACAAAAATCAACCACGAACTAAACACAAATATAGAAAAACAACACAAAGAAATTTATAGAAAAAACCTTTATAAAACAAAGATCAAACATTCCTCACGTTTTACTTTATACGATCCTTGCTTTTTTGAAATCGGAAACATTTAGATTCAGGCAATATTAAAAACCCTCTTTACACTCGTGAATCCATTTTGAGCACCCGAAGTATATTGATTTACTTCAATATCCTTTCAATACGAACGAGATAATCTATGTTTAAAAATTATACTTAAGTACAGTTTAACAAATAAATACTATGCAGAAGCTTTGTGTTCTTTTTAGAGATTTTGATTTAATCTATTTCCAAGTTTGTTATTATACTATTGCTGTAGTAAATCCTTGCCTATGGGTAAGTGTGTACAGTTGATATAAAACACAACATGTACATCACTCTACATGAAACCTTAAAAGTTTTTTGTATAAAACATAATCATCTTTCAACGGTCCATAAATACTGAGGAACCTACAGACTCCCGGAATAAACAAGCCAAGATTACAATACTGAACAGCACATAATAGTATAATAGTTGGGTGTATATATTCTAAGGGCATAAAAAACTTTTATGTTGACTGTATCTTCGAGCCGCACCCCGCACATTTTACAAAAACGAAACACCGATTATATTCATACGTTGCTCCGGAAAGCAATTTCTTTCATAATAAAGATATTCTGTAATATCTGAGAGCGTTTTTAATAAAACTCAAATTTTTCATAAAGGGCCATCGCACCGTGTTTAGCAATTCAAAATTGTAAAACCAAAAGGCCTTTGTGTTATAAGGGTGGTTTTAATTGTTGTGCTTCATTTGATGAGGGTGGGCATATCTGAACGTTTAACGCAGGCTATGTATTTAGACCTAAATAATTTGAATCGACATGCGTACCCAAATGAGATTATGAAGATTATGTAGCTGAACAGCACCTCACACAAATTTCCTGTTATTTTAGATAAGGAAAAAATTTTCTTTTGTCGTAACTTCGGCAATTTTTAACACGTCCCCAAAGACAAATTATTTAATTTATGCATCGTCATCCTCCCTTTGGTGATAAACAATTAATTAATATCAGCATAAACAGAGAACGCCACTGGAGAGTACGCAGTTCGCGTTCATAATGTTTAAAAAAAAGAAAAGTCAGAGAAAAAATTACAATGCCTTTTTAATTTTTCCTAACGTGCCTTTGCGACGAATAACTTATTTTGACCTAACGAAGGGTATTCAATTGGCTATCTAGTTTTTTAAGATTGATAAATTTCCTAATATTGTTATTCTTAGTAGCTTTGATTCTGAAGAAACAATTTGTTCGGTCTTAAGTACCGAAAAAATAATTCACTTCTGATCAAAACATTTCTGTTTTAATAAACTTTTAGCTATTGTGTTTTGTTATAACGAAGCATGACTACGCGCTAAAATGAAAGGACAGAAAGAAATTAAGGAAAAATAATATTTATGATAAATGAAAATGTGAAAAGATGCGACTTTTAATTAATATTACTCGTCGATATGAAATCATTCTTTTCACAAACGAGAAAGTTACAGTCTATTATTTCCTTTGATTAAAAATTATGGTCAGAAAGAAAATAATAAAGGACAAAAGCCATCTGCGTAATAAGAATATATTGAACATTTTATGTCTGTTGCTAAGCTCGCTGGCTGACGTAATTCAATATTAAAATAAGTTTTGTTCTAGATATGTACATTATCGATAGTTGCTTTTACTCCTTATAGTTAGTTATTGCACTTCGAATAAATGGACCGCTGTTAGTAATTTCTTTAACTAAAACTGGAAATATAAGTTCATTAGAAAAGTAATACGTATGTACGAGTATATGTGTTGTTATATTTGGGTAGGTAAGTTTTAGGGATTAAATCATTATAATACTCTGGGAGATTTAAATTACAATAAAATTTCTTACCAGCAAAAGTAAAACAAGTTCACTACTCCCTATAGATAAACCTACTTGTATTGCCAAAAATAAAAACAAACTCACGGGTTAATTCTCATTAATGTCACGTTTAGTAAACACACCGTAACACAAAATTACGATCAGATCCGAACATTAGCGTTACACCACCAACGCGATTTGGAGTGCTTTACGATATTCCCGTTTTATGTTACCAACATAATGCTTTACCAGGCTTTCGGAGTGCGTTGTAGCGTGTAATGTTTCTCTTGTCATACCCTTAATGTCATCGCGTCGGTGATTTACAAGTCATGTGATTCGGGAAACAGGAATCGTTTTGATTTGTTTTGTATATGCTGGTCCTTTTGTACGTACGAGTTGTTTTTATATCAGTGTGTTTGTTTTGAGTTACTTTGATAAAGGTGGTAAATAGTTCTGCTTTTTGTGTACTTCTTTGTGTCTGTCGGCTTTCACGCCAAAAACTATTTAAATGCAATTTAGGACACAGAAACTCTTAGAGTTTGAGAAAGAACAACTTTTTATGCAGGTGCGGGAAGTGGTTATGTAACATCTTTTCGTTCACAGGTCACATGTGTTATACAAGAAGACTAGGTAACACATTCTAAAATTCATCATCATTAGATCATCTTGCATTAGAAATTAAATTAGTGAACATATTAACAAACCAATATTATCTGCTGTACACTGCCTGCTGGTACCTGCTGGTACCTACAGCAATTTAATTTTCAAATTCACAAACCATAAGTACAAAGTTCACACAGCAGCTGAAAGCAATAATTCTCGCTTTCCATATTTTCTTTGACGACGTATGAATTGATTCGGATTCAATAAGTCATTGGTAACTCGGCATTCATAAATTGCAATACATTTTACGACTTCCGACACATTCAAAGCCAAATGCGACGTTGTAAACGATGGTGGAAAAACAGCCAAACGGGATCAATGTTTGTTTGTGTTTTTATGATTCTTCGTATGCATTTGGGATGTTTGAATTTCTGGAAAATTTTTCTTCGTGGTTATGAGATTTCGAAATTAATGTATCTACTATTTTCCTATTATAATACCGTTAATAATTTTAAAAAATGTTTTAATGTCATGATATAAAATTATCAGCGTTGAACGTGGTATATCAGGTACCGTGTAACTGTTGCGGGGTCTTTAACCTCACCACATCAAATATCTGATCACCTTATTGATTACCATTTTGCAGAAATAATATTATAAGAATATTACATTCTACTATTCGTACATGTGTAAAATAACTTTGGTTTAAGTGTCTAGTCTAACTCTAAAATAATAGCCGAGTAAAGTTTTTAGGCGGCGCGGCGTGAGTGTCGCGCGGCTGAGTAATTGGCCTCTGAGCTGTGTGTCACGAACGAGGTTCGATCCTCCGTAGTTCAGAATCGGGTTACAGATAGTCCTGAACGTGCCAGTTGTAAATAGCTATAGATATTTTATCTTACAGAACATACTACATATAAGGAGCTATACTTGTGTGTGTGAATGTGCAGACGACAGCAGGTCAGCCTACTCGAATCTGTTGGATTTTACCAATCGTTATTAACCTTCCACTATTGTGATAAGGTTGAAAATCTATTGCAGAAATTTTGACAAATTGTGGTAACTTGATATGCTGTTGTCCGTACATGCGACAGCAGCACTACCAAATCCAACATTTACCAATTGAACTATTGTGGTATGGTTTATTAAAACTCTATTAAAAGAAATTTGACAGATTGAATAAGGTTGATGTGCTGGCGTCCATACATAAACATTATCTTGTAATGACATGGTGACTGTACCACTACTGAGGACCTCCCGAGCTGACGCATATAGAGATGTATTGGTGAGATTGTGCTAAAATTGTTCGCGGACATTTGTTCCCGAACACAAATGTATACGGGCGTGTATACTTACTGCTAGCCTTGTATTCTGCCACAAAGGTTGCAATATCTTAGACCACAAAAAAAGTTTTCACGCAGTTTGGGACTATTTGTGATTTGTAACTAACGATTATTTTAGGCACTTATATTGTATGGAATACCTATAGGGAAAATAGGTACCTAGATTCAGCAAATAAGTTAGCTATCAAACACATTTTCCTACAATGGTAATATATTTTTTGAATAATTCTATAGTGGGGAAGTATTGTTTACTAATTATAATTTTAGTGTTATTTACATTACATAATAGATATTTTTTCTTGATTAGACATTATAAGTGAAGGAAAACAAACATATTGTGTAATTATTCCATAAAACTTAACTAAAGTAAAGATAAAAATATCTGCGACTAATAATTCAACATGGGAATTTACGTAACCTTACTGGTAGGTACGTTGTATTAATCTAGGCAAAGTAAGACTAATCAAAAGGATTTGTGAATTAAATCATTACATCCTTTCCCGTGTTTTATCCAAAGACTTTCATCCTTTGAGAGATTTTTTGGCTTTATTTCATGTACGTTTACATTAAAAGTCTTTAGAACGCTATCGTCTTCACAGTTCAGTGCTTATGAGAATTGAAGAAAATACTCGGAATTGTATGTGTGTAATTTCAGAGAAAATTTGACATGATATTATTTTTTTTGAGTACTGGAAGTAAGTACTTGATGGTGATAATTTATAAGTAGGTTGGTTACTACTTAAGGAAAGTGAATTATGAAATAAATTGTACAAAAATTCAACTTTAACATTAATGTTTATAAATGCCTTTTATAGTTAAATTGAGTAAGTGCATTAATTAATCTATACATATAATAAAATCGTAGAAAGTCAACTGTACATTGAATATTTTTTTAAAAGAATACTTGGGGTGTGAGTCTATAAATCGATTCTGACCCAAATATATGGTTTTTAGAATTTTTGTCTGTATGTCTGTTTGTCTGTTTGTCTGTTTATCTGTTTGTCTGTATGTTTTTACGGATAAACTCGAAAAGTACTGCATGGAATTTCAACCAAATTTTGCATGAATATTAACTGGAGACTGGTGCAACACATAGGCTATATATTACACTACGCAACAAAAAAAAAAACTTTTTTTTTCCAAGGTGAAATATATAATTTCTTGTAGATTATTTGATATTGAATCGAAGTCCAGAACATAAAGTGCTCTAGCACGTCAGGATTTGGAGATATACCTTTCTTATAGTGCTATAAACGCGATTTTTAACGATATTTGATGTTAAAATTTTGAAGGACAGCAAATTTTTTCTGGAAATTTTAACTGTGCATCATATAATACTACTCTTGCCGACACCAACCCATTTAAATTCCTAACGCTACGAGTTTTCATTGACGTACTATACGTTTCAGCTGCGTTAGTTCGATCTCCCCTATATTCTATTTGACCTATTAGTATGAAAAACTCCGATGTAGATATAAAATGCTATATCTTGGGAAAGAAAAGTCGTAAAAATATAAATTAAAATGGATTGAACGCGGGAATAGTATACTATATGATGGTATAGGTAAAAACTAATAATTTTTTTTGTCCTCCAAAATTAACGTT